>SZWC01006283.1:26740-54355 GCA_023375785.1 Penium margaritaceum | reverse complement strand
ATCAGGAACAAGCATCAGGCACAAGCATCAGGCACAAGCATCAGGCACAATCATCAGGCACAAGCATCAGGCACAAGTATCAGGCACAAGTATGATACAGAAGAATCAGGCATAAGCATCAAGCAAAAGCAACAGGCACAAGCATCAGGCACAAGCATCAGGCACAAGCATCAGGCACAAGCATAGGGCACAAGCATTAGGCACAAGCATCAGGCACAAGCGTCAGGTACAAGCACACGGAAAGGGCATCAGGCACAAGCATCAGCCACAAGCATCAGGAACAAGCATCAGGCACAAGTGTCAGGCAGAAGCATTGGGCACAAGCATCAGGCACAAGCTTCAGGAAAAACCATCATGCACAAGCATCAGGAAAAAGATTCAGGCACAAGCATGAGGCAAAAAGAATGAGGCAAAATCATGAGGCACAAGCATGAGGTACAAGCATGAGGCACAAGCATGAGGTAGAAAATATAAGCAGAAGCATCAGGCACAAGCATTAGGCACACGTATCAGGCATAAACAGCAGGCTCAAGAATAGGCACAAGCATCGGGCACAAGAATCGGGCACAAACATAGGGCACAAGCATCGGCCACAAACATCAGGCACAAGCATCAGGCACAAGCATCAGGCACAAGCATTACGCGCAAGCATCAGGCACAAGCAGCAGGCACACGAATCAGGCACAAGATTCAGGCACAAGCATCAGGCAGAAGGATCAGGCACATGCTTTGGGCACCAGCATCAGGCACCAGGACCAGGTACCAGCATCAGGCACAAGCATCAGCCACAAGCATGACGCACAAGCATCAGGCACAAGAAGCAGGAACAAGCATCAGGCACAAGAATCAGGTAAAGGCATCAGGCACAAGAATGAGGCACATGCGTCAGGCAAAAGCATCGGGCACAAGAGTCAGGCACAAGCATCAGGCACAAGCATCAGGCACAAGCATCAGGCACAAGAGTCAGGCACAAGCATCAGGCACAAGCATCAGGCACAAGCATCAGGCACGTGCATCAGGCACAAGCATCATGCACAAGCATCAGGCACAAGCATCAGGCACGAGCATCAGGTACGAGCATCAGGCACAAGCATCAGGCACAAGCATCAGGCACAGGCATGAGGCACAAGCATCAGGCACAAGAATTAGGCACAAGCATCAGGCACAAGCTGCAGGTACAAGCATCAGGCACAAGCTGCAGGCACAAGCATCAGGCACATGCATCAGGCACAATCATGGGGCACAAGAATCAGGCACAGGCAACGGACACAAGCATCAGGCATAAGCATGAGGCAGACGCATGAGGCACAAGCATGAGGCGCAAGGAAGAGGTACGAGGATGAGGCACAAGCATGAGGGACAAGAATGAGGCACAAGCATTAGGCACAAGCATCAGGGACAAACATCACGCACAATCATCAGGCACAAGCATCAGGCACAAGCATCAGGCATAAGCATAAGGCAAAAGAATCAGGCACAAGCATCGCACAAGAGCATCAGGCACAAGCATCACACACAAGCATCAGGCACAAGCATAAGGCACAAGAATCAGGAACAAGAATCAGGCACAAGCATCAGGCACAAAGGTCAGGAAGAAGCATCAGGCAAGGGCATCAAGCACAAACATAAGGCACAAGCATGAGGCACAAGCATCAGGCACAAGCATCAGGTACAAGCGTTAGGCACAAGCATTGGGAAAAAGCAGAAGGCACAGGCATCAGGCACAAGCATCAGGTACAAGCGTTAGGCACAAGCATTGGGAAAAAGCAGAAGGCACAGGCATCAGGCACAAGCATCAGGAACAAGCACCAGGCACAAACATCAGGAACAAGAATCAGGCACAAGCATGAGGAACGTGCACGAGGCCAAATTATGAGAAACAAGCATGAGGTACCAGCATCAGGCACAATCATGAGGCACAAGCGTCAAACACAAGCATGAGGCACAAGAATCAGGCAAAAGCATATGGCACAAGCAGCAGGCACAGGAATCAGGCACAAGCATCGGGCACAATTTTTGTGCACACACATCAGGCACAAGCATCGGGCACAAGCATCAGGCACAAAAATCAGGCACAAGCATCCGGCACAAGCATTAGGCGCAAGCATCAGGCACAAGCAGCAGGCACACGAATCAGGCACAAGAATCAGGCACAAGCATCGGGCACAAGCATCAGGCACAAAAATCAGGCACAAGCATCCGGCACAAGCATTAGGCGCAAGCATCAGGCACAAGCAGCAGGCACACGAATCAGGCACAAGATTCAGGCACAAGCATCAGGCACAACCAACAGGCACAAACATCAGTACCAGGATCAGGCACCGGCATCATGCACAAGCACCAGGCACAAGCATGAGGCAAAAGCACCAGGCACAAGAAGCAGGAACAAGCATCAGGCACAAGCATCAGGCACAAGCATCAGGCACAAGCATTAGGCACAAGCATCAGGCGTGAGCGAGGCACAAACATCGGACACATGCATCAGGCACAAACATGAGGCACAAGAATCAGGTGCAAGGATTGGGAACAAGGATCAGGCACAAGCATCACGCACAAGCATTGGGCACAAGAATGAGGCACAAGCATCAGGCACAAGCATCACGCAAAAGCATCAGGCACAAGTATCAGGTACAAGCATCAGGCACAAGCATCAGGCACGAGCATCAGGCACGAGCATCAGGCACAAGTATCAGGCACAAGAATCAGTTACAAGTATCAGGCACAAGAATCATGCACAAGCATCAGGCAAAAGCATCAGGCAAAAGCATCGGGCACAAGCATGGGGCACACGCATCAGGCAAGAATCAGGCACAAGTATCAGGCACAAGCATGAGGGACAAGCATCAGGCACAAGCATCAGACACAAGCATCAGGCACAAGCATCAGACATAAGCATCAGGCACAAGCATCAGGCACGAGCATCAGGCACGAGCATCAGGCATAAGTATCAGGCACAAGCGTCAGTTACAAGTATGAGGCACAAGAATCAGGCACAAGCATCAGGCACAAACTCAGGCAAAAGCATCGGGCACAAGCATGGGGAAGACGCATCAGGCAAGAATCAGGCACACGTATCAGGCACAAGCATGAGGGACAAGCATCAGGCACAAGCATCAGACACAAGCATCAGGCACAAGCATCAGGCACAAGAATCAGGCACAAGCATCGGACACAAGATTTGCGCACAAACATCGGGCACAAGCATCGTGCACAATCATTTGGCACAGGCATCTGGCACAAGCATCAGGCACAAGCATCAGGCACAAGCATTTGGCAGAAACATCATGCACAAAATCAGGCACAAAATCAGGCACAAGCATCAGGCACAAGCATCAGGCACAATCATCAGGCACAAGCATCAGGCACAAGCATCGGGCACAAGCATAAGGCACATGCATCGGGCACAAGCATGGGTTACAAGGATCAGGCATCAGCATCGCGAACAATCTTCAGTCACCAGCATCAAGCACAAGCATCAAGCATCGGGCATAATCATCGGGCAAAAGCATAGGGCACAAGCATCGGGCACAAACATTGTGCACAATTTTCGAGCACAACAATTAGGAACAAGAATCAGGCACGAGCATCAGGCACAAGCATCAGGCACAAGCATCGGGCACAAGCATTCGGCATACGCATCAGGCACAAGCATCGTACACACTCATCAGGCACAAGCATCAGGCACAAGTATCAGGCACTAGCATCAGGCACAAGCATCAGGCACAAGCATCAGGCACAAGAATCAGGCACAAGAAGCAGGCACAAGCATAGGGCACAAGAATCAGGCACTACCATCAAGCACAAGCATCAGGCACATGAATAAGGCCCAAGAACCAGGCACAAGCATCAGGCACAAGCATGAGGGACAAGCATCAGGCACAAGCATCAGGCACAAGTATCAGGAACAAGAATCAGGCACAAGCATCAGCCACAAGTATCAGGCACAAGCATCAGGCACAAGCATCAGACACATCCATGAGGCAAAACAATGAGGCACAAGCATGAGGCACAAGCATCAGAAACAAGTTTCAGGTACAAGCATCAGGAACAAGCGTCAGTCACAAGCATCAGGCACAAGCATCAGGCACAAGCATTGGGCACAAGCCTTGGGCACAACAATCAGGCACAAGAATCAGGCACAAGCATCAGGCACAAGCATCAAGCACAAGAATCAGGCACAAGAAGCAGGCACAAGAAGCAGGCACAAGCATCAGGCACAAGCATCTAGAACAAGCATCAGGCACAAGCATAAGGCCAAAGAATCAGGCACAAGCATCAGGCACAAGCATTAGGCACAAGCATCAGGCACAGGTATCAGGCACAAACATCAGGCTTAAGCATTTGGCACAAGCAACAGGCACAAGCATTTGGCACAAGAATCAGGCACAAGCATCGGGCACAAGCATCGGGCATAAGCATCGGGCACAAGAATAAGGTACAATTATCAGGCACGAGCATCAGGCACAAGCGCAACGCACAAACATCAGGCACAAGCATCATGCATTAGAATCATGCACAAGCATCAGGCACAAGAAACGGGTACAAGAATCAGGCACATGCATCAGGCACAAGCATCAGGCACACGCATCAGGCACAAGCATCAGGCACAAGCATCAGGCACAAGAACCAGGTACAAGCATCAGGCAAAAGCACCAGGCACAATTATCAGGCACAAGCATCAGGCACAAGGATCAGGCACAAGCATCAGGCACAAGCATCAGGTACAAGTATCAAGCACAAGCATCAGGCACAAGCATGAGGTACAAGGATCAGGCACAAGAATCAGGCACAATCATTATGCACAAGCATGAGCCACAAGCATCAGGCACAAGCATGCAGAACAAGCACCAGGCACAAGAATCAGGCATGAGCATTAGGCACAAGGATCAGGCACAAGCGTCAGGCACAAGCATCGAGCACAAGCATCAGGCACAAGCATCCAGCACATGCATTAGGCACAATCATTAGGCACAAGCATCAGGCACAAGCATCAGGCACAAACATCAGGCACAAGCATCAGGCACAAGAATCAGGCACAAGCTGCAGACACAAGCTTCAGGCACATGCATCAGGCATGACCATCGGGCACAAGAATCAGGCACAAGCAACAGGCACAAGCATCAGGCACACGGATCAGGCTTAAGCATCAGGCACAAGCATTGGGTACAATCATCAGTCTCAAGCATGAGGCAGAAGCATGAGGCACAAGCATAGGGCATAACCATGAGGCACAAGCATTAGGCACAAGCATCTGGCACAAGCATGAGGCAAAAGCATCACGCACAATCATCAGGCACAGGCATCAGGCACAAGCATCAGGCACGAGCATCAAGCACAAGCATCAGGCACATGAATCAGGAGCAAGCATCAGGAACAAGCATCAGGGACAAGTGTCAGGTCCAAGCATAAGGCAAAGTCATCAGGCACAAGCATCAGGCATAAGCATCAGGCACAAGAATCAGGCACAAGCATAGGGCACAAGTATCAGGCAAAAGCATCAGGCACAAGTATCAGGAACAAGCATCATGCACAAGAATCAGGAACAGGAATCCGGCAAAAGCATGAGGCACAAGACTGAGGCAAAAGCATGAGGCACAAGCATGAGGTCCAAGCAGGAGACACAAGCATGAGGCACAAGCATCAAGCAGAAGCATCAGGCACAAGCATCATGCACCAGTAGCATACAAAGAAATCAGGCACAAGCATCGGGCACAAGCATCGGGCATAAACATCGAACACAAGCATCGGGCACAACCATCAGGCATAAGCATCGGGCACAAGCATCAGGCACAACTATCAGGCGCAAGCATCAGGCACAAGCAGCAGGTACACGAATGAGGCACAAGATTCAGGCACAAGCATCAGGCACAAGGATCAGGCACAAGCATCAGGCACCAGCATCAGGCACCAGGATCATGCACCAGCATCATGCACAAGCATCAGGCACAACCATGAGGCACAAGNACGAGAATCAGGCACAAGCATCAAGCACAAGGGTCAGGCTCAAGCATCAGGAACGATCATTAGCCACAAGCATCGGACACAAGCATCAGGCACAAGCATGAGGCACAAGACTCAGGATTAAGAATCGGGCACAAGGATGAGGCTCAAGCATCAGGCACAAGCATAAGGCACAAGCATGGGGCACAAGCATCAGGCACAAGAATCAGGGATACGAATCAGGCAAAAGCATGAGGCACAAGAACTAGGCAAAAGCATGAGAAAAAAGCATGTGGTACAAGCATGAGGCACAAGCATGAGGCACAAGCATGAGGCATGAGCACCAGGCACAACCATCAGGCACAAGCAGCAGGCAAAAAAATCAGGCATAAGCATCGGGCACAAGCTCCGGGCACAAACATCGGGCCCAAGCATTGGGTACAAGCATCTGGCACAAGCATCGGGCACAAGCATCAGGCACAAGCATCAGGTGCAAACATCAGGCACAAGCAGCAGGCACACGAATCAGGCACAAGATTCAGGCATAAGCATCAGGCACAAGCATCAGGCACAAGCGTCAGGCACAAGCATCAAGCACAAGCGTTAGGCACAAGAATCAGGGACTAGCATGAGGCACAAGCATCGGACACAAGCATCAGGCACAAACATGAGGCACAAGAATCAGGCACAAGCATCAGACACAAGAATCAGGCACAAGCATCAGGCACAAGCAGCAGGCACACGAATCAGGCACAAGATTCAGGCATAAGCATCAGGCACAAGCATCAGGCACAAGCGTCAGGCACAAGCATCAAGCACAAGCGTTAGGCACAAGAATCAGGGACTAGCATGAGGCACAAGCATCGGACACAAGCATCAGGCACAAACATGAGGCACAAGAATCAGGCACAAGCATCAGACACAAGAATCAGGCACAAGCATCAGGCACAAGCAGCAGGCACACGAATCAGGCACAAGATTCAGGCATAAGCATCAGGCACAAGCATCAGGCACAAGCGTCAGGCACAAGCATCAAGCACAAGCGTTAGGCACAAGAATCAGGGACTAGCATGAGGCACAAGCATCGGACACAAGCATCAGGCACAAACATGAGGCACAAGAATCAGGCACAAGCATCAGACACAAGAATCAGGCACAAGCATCAGGCACAAGCAGCAGGCACACGAATCAGGCACAAGATTCAGGCATAAGCATCAGGCACAAGCATCAGGCACAAGCGTCAGGCACAAGCATCAAGCACAAGCGTTAGGCACAAGAATCAGGGACTAGCATGAGGCACAAGCATCGGACACAAGCATCAGGCACAAACATGAGGCACAAGAATCAGGCACAAGCATCAGACACAAGAATCAGGCACAAGCATCAGGCACAAGCAGCAGGCACACGAATCAGGCACAAGATTCAGGCATAAGCATCAGGCACAAGCATCAGGCACAAGCGTCAGGCACAAGCATCAAGCACAAGCGTTAGGCACAAGAATCAGGGACTAGCATGAGGCACAAGCATCGGACACAAGCATCAGGCACAAACATGAGGCACAAGAATCAGGCACAAGCATCAGACACAAGAATCAGGCACAAGCATCAGGCACAAGCAGCAGGCACACGAATCAGGCACAAGATTCAGGCATAAGCATCAGGCACAAGCATCAGGCACAAGCGTCAGGCACAAGCATCAAGCACAAGCGTTAGGCACAAGAATCAGGGACTAGCATGAGGCACAAGCATCGGACACAAGCATCAGGCACAAACATGAGGCACAAGAATCAGGCACAAGCATCAGACACAAGAATCAGGCACAAGCATCAGGCACAAGCATCAGGCACCAGCATCAGGCACCAGCATCATGCACAAGCATCAGGCACAACCATGAGGCACAAGTATCAGGCACAAGAAGCAGGAACAAGGATCAGGCACAAGAATCTGGCACAAGCATCAGGAACGAGAATCAGGCACAAGCATCAAGCTCAAGGGTCAGGCTCAAGCATCAGGAACGATCATTAGCCACAAGCATCAGGCACAAGCATCGGGCACAAGCATTGGGCACAAGCATCAGGCACAAGCATCGGGCACAAGTATCAGGCACTAGCATCAAGCACAAGCATCAGGAACAAGCATCAGGCACAAGAATTTGGCACAAGCATTAGGCACAAGCATCAGGCAAAACAATCAGGCACAAGCATCAGGCACAAGCATTGGGCACAAACATCAGGAACAAGCATCATGCAAGAGCATCAGGCACGAGCATCAGGCACGAGCATGAGGTGCGAGTATCAGGCACGAGCATCAGGCACAAGCATCAGGCACAAGCATTGGGCACAAACATCAGGAACAAGCATCATGCAAGAGCATCAGGCACGAGCATCAGGCACGAGCATGAGGTGCGAGTATCAGGCACGAGCATCAGGCACAAGCATCAGGCACAAGCTTCAGGAAAAAGCATCAGGCACAAGCATCAGGCATGAGCATGATGCACAAAATCAGGCACAAACATCAGGCACTAGCATCAGGCCTAAGAATCAGGCACAAGCATCAGGCACAAGGATCAGGTTCAAACATCAGACACAAGTATCAGGCACAAGCTTTGGGCAGAAGCATGGGGGACAAGCATCGGGCACAAGCATCGGGCACAAGCATTGAGCACAAGCATTGGGAGCAAGCATCATGCACAATCATCAGGCACAAGCATCAGGCACAAGCATCAGGCACAAGCATCAGGCACAAGCATCAGGACAAAGCATGAGGCACAAGCATCAGGCACAAACAGTAGGCACAAGCATCAGGCACAAGCATCAGATTCAAGCAGCAGGTACAAGCATCAGGTACAAGCATCAGGCACAAGCATCAGGCACAAGCATCAGGCACAAGCATCAGGCACAAGCATCACGTACAAGCATCAAGCACAAGAGTCAAGCAAAATCATCAGAAACTGTTTAGTTCTCTCTTGTATATACATCCCTCTGTTGTGGCTATGACTTGTTTTGTAGTGTGCAGGGCATATCGACAATGAGAGTGGAGGTGAATATCGCCAGTCCACTGGTGGCACATGCACTCACAGTGAGTGCATGTGCCACCAGTGGACTGGCGATATTCACCCTGTAGCTCCACCCACCCGTGCTTGTTTCCCCTTCAGCAGCATGGTACTTTCCTGGCCTGGCAGCCAGAAAATGTGTCCTTGCTGCCCTAGCTATGGTCCTTCTATTTTCTTGAACTAGTTTCTGTCTGGTGGTTAGGAAACCTAGATTAGTCTGACATGTGACTTGTTTTGTAGGGAAAAGGACCTACCTGAGGCACAAACTGGAAACCCATGGCAGTTTAGGTTTTTCTAGGGCTCGAGTGGCATCCGCCCTCGATTTTGTGAATGCACCAGCGAGCTTCTCTTGCTGGCCGCCGGGTGAGCTCGCTTAATGAGTCTCACCCGTAGAAGGTCTTTTCTGTCGCTGTGCTAGGTCGCATTGGTCCAGGCATGGCCGCCCACCTTTACCCAACTCTACCTTAGCCGTTTCTCAGTCAAATTGGATGATTCCTGATGCATTCAAATTGTGAGCCACTTCACATGGTATTAGAGCCATGATCGTGGGCTGAGACAGCAAGGAGCATGAGGAAAAGGCAAGATTGTGTGTTGGTATTCCTAGGGGCGCTGAAGTCTGCAGCAGCTTAAACTTTGCCGCCGAAGCAGTGCGCGAAGGGCTCCCAGGCCCGCGTAGGGTCTCAGGGCAGCTGGAGAGTCGCGCGGAGGTGCCTCAAGGGGACGTGGTCCGCCGAGGCACCTCAAGGCACCCGCCCGTGGACGGGAAGAGTGCTGGGGTGGCCACGGCATGCAGACAAAACAGCAGCAGCGTGCAAGGCTCCCAAAACCAAGGAGGTGCTCAGACCTGAGCATGGGAGCGGGCCGGTAGGGCGCTCTCCATTGTAGAGCTTGGCAAAAGGGAAGGAGAAGGACCCAACAGGCACCATGAGTGCTGCAGGGTCCGCCCCGGGAGGCAATCCCGCCCCCGGGCAGTCAACCGGCCGACAGTCAACCCGTACGAAGCCAACCAGCGAATCAACCGGCCGGTACGTCCGCAACCGTCACGTGGGAGGACCTCACCAAGTTCATGTCCCAAAAGGACTTGACCCTGCCTCCGCTCGGTGCCCGGGAATTCTTGGCGTCGAAGGACAAATTCCTCGCATGGGTGGTGGAGCATGGCCTAGAGGAGATGAACCTCAACCCACCAATCAACGACGCCAACGACCGTGTTCTCCTACGCGCCTTCAAAGCTCTCATTCGGGCCCTTCCCGACAAGCAGGCATATGCGATACATCACCTCCGTTTTGGCGGCAAAGGGGAGGATCCAACGAACCCTCGCAGCGGCGCCCCTCGTCCACACAAGGCATGGCCACACCTTGCCACCTTGCATGAAGAGAGGGGTATAGCGTTAGTCATTTCACTTCCTGACAGGCTGCGCCAGCTCTATCCTAAACCTGGAGCACCCAGATTCGGACGCCGCTATGGACAGCCGCCGTCGGATCTTAGGACCTGGTGTCCCATGCTCCATGCTTGGGTGGCTGGATCCAGTACTCCTCCTCTTGGGGGAACCGTACAGAGATTTCTGGCGGAACTTGCTGCGACGATTGCGTGTCACAGATATTGAGACCACAGATCTGTCAGAGGTTTTTGAGGAGCTTTGCCACTATGAGGATATACTCCGTGGCGAGGCACAGGAGGCTAAGGTACCGGCGGCGAGTGCCTCTGTACACCATGCCGTCCCAGCAGATCGCCCTGGGTCAGGATACACCGGAGGCCGGAGTGGGGGAGGTGGCAGAGGAGGTAGCAGCATACAGTCTGGAGGAGGACGCGGACGTGGACGGGGTGCAGGGGGGCACACCTGCAACTACTGTGGATAGGAGGGGCACTGCTGGCGAGTGTGCCCTGAGCTCCTACGCATCATGACTCCCTCCTTGCAGCAGCAGCAGCAGCAGCGGCAGCAGTCCTCTCTATCACAGCCTCATCCCCAGCCTTAACAGCAGCTCCACCCACCAGCTTGGTCAATGTATGCGCCGGGAGGGCCACGTACACCCTCTCCCTTTGGTGCGGCCAACTTTGGACCACCTCTGCAGCAGCTCCCAGCAGTATTTCCAGTGGATCAGGGGCCTCCACTCGTGTACAAGGGGCCCTACTATGTTCCGCCTAGCTCGACTGTTCCAGTTCCAACACCAGCGTGGGCGCATCGTGTCTACGCAGTGATGGCCGAGGCACAGAAGCCTATGCCTGTACCACCTGTTGGCTGGACTGCACCCATGGAGCTGCGGCTGCCAGAGCCAACAGCCACTCAGCAGTTGCCAGGTCAGTGGCTCGGTCATATGCACATCACCACCTCACACATTCTCCNTGTACACCATGCCGTCCCAGCAGATCGCCCTGGGTCAGGATACACCGGAGGCCGGAGTGGGGGAGGTGGCAGAGGAGGTAGCAGCATACAGTCTGGAGGAGGACGCGGACGTGGACGGGGTGCAGGGGGGCACACCTGCAACTACTGTGGATAGGAGGGGCACTGCTGGCGAGTGTGCCCTGAGCTCCTACGCATCATGACTCCCTCCTTGCAGCAGCAGCAGCAGCAGCGGCAGCAGTCCTCTCTATCACAGCCTCATCCCCAGCCTTAACAGCAGCTCCACCCACCAGCTTGGTCAATGTATGCGCCGGGAGGGCCACGTACACCCTCTCCCTTTGGTGCGGCCAACTTTGGACCACCTCTGCAGCAGCTCCCAGCAGTATTTCCAGTGGATCAGGGGCCTCCACTCGTGTACAAGGGGCCCTACTATGTTCCGCCTAGCTCGACTGTTCCAGTTCCAACACCAGCGTGGGCGCATCGTGTCTACGCAGTGATGGCCGAGGCACAGAAGCCTATGCCTGTACCACCTGTTGGCTGGACTGCACCCATGGAGCTGCGGCTGCCAGAGCCAACAGCCACTCAGCAGTTGCCAGGTCAGTGGCTCGGTCATATGCACATCACCACCTCACACATTCTCCTCATGCATGAATGGTTGAATGACACCGCCGCCTCGCACCACATGTCGCCGCATCGTCAGCTTTTTGCTACGCTGTATTTTGTGCATGATGTTGAGGGGATTAAGTGTGGGTCTGGGGAGATTCTTGTCGTGGAGGGTGTGGCAACTGTGGCATTTCAGGGACCAGGCGGGATGATATGGCTGACGGGTATGTTGTATGTGCCAAAATTGAAGGTGAACTTGTTTTCTGGGGGCCGGCTTGATAATCAAGCCAGCGTGTCCACAGTCGTGCAAAAGCAACGATGTATGCTCTTTGATGTGAATGGTGGCATGTTGGCTGATGGGCCGCTACACGCTGACATGCTGTATCGTCTGACACTCTTTCCCCTTGTCCCCACGCACTCGCACTGCGCACAAGTACTTGCCATGATAGCAACCGATGCAAAGCATACAGAACTGCTGCACCGCCATTTGGTGCACATTCGCACCAACCTGATTGAGGATATTCTCAAGCACACCACTGCACAAGATCTTCATTCAGAGGACTGCCCTCATGGACTGAGAACAGACACCTTTCTTGACTGTCATGAGGGCAAGGCTCACAGACAAGTCTTCCCCAACTCTAGCACTCAAAGCAGGTCCCTACTCGATTTGGTACATGCTGACTTGACCAAACCCATGCCTGTCCCCTCTGTCCAGTACGGGTCACAGTACACTCTCACACTGACAGATGATTACAGTCGATTCCGCTGGGCCTTTCTGCTTAAGACGAAAGCAGAAGCCCAATAGGCGATCATCGAGTGGATTCAGCTTGTTGAATTCCACACACAATGCAAGCTACTGAAACTGCGTACAGACAGAGGAGGTAAATTCATGGGTGTGTTGACTGCTGCACTCAAAAGCACAAGGTATTGAACACCAAACCACTGCACCGTACACAACCCAAAAAAATGGAGTGGCTGAGTGATGGCACCGTACTTTAGGTGACGCTCTACGTACATTACTGACGGAGTCCGGTCTGTCCTTCGCCTTCTGGGAACAAGAGGTCAAGTATGTCATGTGGGTATGGAGCCGCATTCCCCGGGGCCAATGCCTAAGGCTGTGACACCTTGGGAACGGTGGTTCAAGGAAAAGACGGACCTCCGGCCCGCCAGAGTATGGGGTATGATGGCATGTGTGTGGTCTCCTCCACCACAGCACGAACACAAGCTCAATCCATGTGGTTGTTGGTGTGTGTTTGTAGGGGTCTCGCATGCTTCCAAGGCATGGAGGTTTTGGGACCCCACGAGTCATTGTTTTCTGGAGAGTTGAGCTGCTTAGTTTTTGGAACACATGCCTTACAAGATGTTTTGCATTCCACAGAATACGCCCAACATCGTAGCACCCGAGCACTACCCACACTACGTGAATGTGCCTGTGATTTTCCCAACCAAGGTGACCACCACGTCCATGTTGGAATTCGAGGAGAGAGGGAGCCTTGGAGCAGCAAACACGTGGGACTGAAAGGGCATCACTTGTAATGAAAAATGGTTTTTGAATCACTCAAAATGGAGTACATATAGAGTTAGAGCTTGGGCAAGTCAGCCCTCTCACAAGCCACACCACTTAGCCATGGATGCTAAGGCTCACAAACTAGAGTCCATAATCTCATACAAGAGAGGAAATCAGCCTAGCAATCAGGCTGACCACTCACACACGACCTAGAGAGCTAGGAAATGCTCTCATGGCACACTCCTAGTGGTCACATAACCCAAAATCCCATGGCGAATCGCCATCTGTCCATGGCTAGCACACAAAGATCTCACCTCATCTAAAAAGCAAGGAAAGATGTTTTTTTCCGGTCAGCACACTCTGACAAGGCAACCCAAGAATCTAGGATCTTTTTGGATATTTCTCCCATCAGGTCTTGACCCTGGACCTCTTGCCTTTTTCTTTTCTCAGGCTAAGGCATGGAGCCATCGCCCATCGTCACCCAGACATCGGTGGTCCATAACCCCGGAAACTTCAAAAATTCATATCTCTCAATCCGACCGTTGGATCGGCCTGAAACTTGGATCGTACATGGTTTGCCACCTTTCCAACGGTGAAGTTGGATTGACCATCGAAGCAGGCATCTGTTAGTTTCCTGGAACTTGCTCCTGTGGACCTGAAACTGAGCCGGATGGCTCCTTTACCAACAATCTCCCACTTTGCCAGAGTCAAAGTGGGTTGAGTCCACATGCCTCCATGCATAACTGCTGCTTCTCACGGGTCACTGGCTTGGTGCAGAAATCAGTGACTTGCTTGCTGGTTGGAGTGAATTCCAGCTTGATAGCACCCTCTTGCACCATTTTCCTGATGATATGATATGCAATGTCAATGTGCTTGGTGCATTCATGGTGCTTGGGATTTTTTGCGAGTGCGATTGCGCTCTGGTTGTCGACGCGCACAGGAACTGGAACTGCTGTACTCCCACTCATCTCTGCCATGATACGCTGAAGCCAAACTGCTTCTTTGGCTCCAAAGTTGAGAGAGACGTACTCAGCTTCCGTGCTTGAGGTGACCACAACCACCTGCCGCTTGCTGCACCACCTGATGGCCCCGCCATTCATGAGAAACACATGTCCAGAGATGGACTTGCGGTCCTCAGGATTTGAAGCCAAATCTGCGTCTGTGTGGCCGATGATGTTGTTGTCGTTGCCGTTGTAGGTGATGGCGATGTTGATGGTTCCAGCAAGGTAGCGGAATATCTGCTTCACTGCCTTCTGGTGCTCAGGTCCGAGGTTGGCCATGTGCTGGCTCACAGCGCTCACAGCCTGTGCAAGGTCCGGCCTGGTTGCCATCATCAGGTACATGAGACTGCCGACGGTGCTCTGGTACTTCTGCCGCTCAATTGCATCCGCTTCTCCATTGAAGCTCACGAGGTACTGCCGCGTCTCCAGCAGCGTGCCGATGGGTTTGGCCTCTGCCATGCCGAACCGCTACAAGACATCCTTGACATAACGACTCTGCTGTAGTGAAAGAGAGCATGATTTGCGGTGACGCGTGATCTGGATGCCAAGGAAGTATGATGCCTCCCCGAGATCGGACATCTGGAAGCGCTCCTGCATGGCCTCCTTGAACTCCTACAGTGCCGACATGCTGTTGGAAAGGAGGAGCATGTTATCCACATAGACGATGATGATGAGCACCTCATGACCATGCTGCCAGCGATAGACACTATAGTCACACTTGCTGCGCTCAAACCCCATGCACTGTAGTGCCACATCCAATTTCCGGTTCCAAGCCCGTGACGCTTGCTTGAGGCCGTACATCAACTTTTGCAGCTTGCAAACCAAGTGCTCCTGGCCATCCATGACAAATCCCTCTAGCTACTCCATGTAGATCTCCTCCTCCAAGTCACCATTCAAGAATACCGTCTTGACATCCATGTGGTTGATCTCGAAGTCCTCAGCTGGTGCATAAGAGAGGAGCGTGCGCACAGAGGCAAACTTTGCAACAGGAGCAAAGGTTTCAGTGTAGTCCATGCCTTCCTGCTGCGAGTAGCCCTTGGCGACGAGCATTATCTTGTACGTTTCGAAGTTGCCATCTGCGCCCCTTTTCTTCTTGAACACCCACTTGCACTTGATTACCTTGCGTCCAGGTGGACGCTCAGTCAGCTCCCATGTGCCATTGACGAGCTGCGGCTATATCTCCTGCTGCAAATCTTGCACCCAATTTGCTGCATTTGGTGCAGCCATGGCCTCCTTGTATAATGTTAGCTCACCTAAATCTGCTGCAACTGCGTCGTTCATCTGTTCTGGTTTCTGCAGCATCCAGAAAAATCCGCGCTCACCAGGCTTGTAGCGCACCCTAAGAGGGTACCTACGACCTGGTGTCGGGGCGTTAGCGGGTGGTTGGCGCGGTGCTGCAGGTACAACTGCTGCTGGTGGTGCTGCATCTCCTTCCTCTGCTTCTGCCGATGAGGCCGCCGTATCTGCTGCATCAGACATGGGAGAGTAGAGTGGTTCTCCCACTGTCACAGTAGAGGAAGGGTCAGGGGAGACGGGGTCAGGGAGAGTGTCTGCTCCCACTCCTCCGTCAGCTGTTGGTTCTATTGTCTCTTCGCACATGATGTTTGTGCTGATGACGTTGCTTTTGTTGAAAACAACATCCCTGGAGATGATGACATGGCCAGCATCCCTCTCTTAGAGGCGATAGGCCTTGCTTGCCAAGTCATATCCTATCATCAGCATCTGTGCGCTCTTCGCGTCCCACTTTTGCCGCTTCTCCTTGGGCACATGTATGTGCGCCAGGCTGCCAAATGCGTGCAGATGACCCATGCTCGGCTTCTTACAGAACCACGCCTCGCACGGAGTCATCTGGTCCAACGCCTTGGTGGGACTGCGGTTCTTGATGTACACCGCACTGCTCACTGCTTCAACCCAAACGTCGTACGTGAGCCGAGCCGCGTGAAGCATGGAGCACGCCGATTCAACGATGGTGCGGTTGGCGCGTTCTGAAACACCGTTCTGCTATGGCGAGTATGACGCAGTGCGCTCCGCCTTGATGCTAGCTATTACAAGGTAGTCCTAGAACTCCTTACTCAGGTACTCTTCACCGTGGTCGCTACACAACGCCTTGATTTTCTTGCCAGTCTGGTTCTCCACGATGACCTTGAACTCCTTGAACCTATGAAAGCACTGGTCCTTGGAGGAAAGGAAGTACACAGCAGTGTAACGGCTGAAATCATCAATGAAGGTGAGAAAACACCTAGAGCCTCCAAAGCTCTGGGTTTGCATCGGGCCACACAAGTCTGTGTGGACCAGCTCCAGCACCTCCTTCGCGCGCTCCCCTGCTCCAGAGAACGCCTCGCGATGCTGCTTCCCCTCAAAACAGCGGATGCACAAGTGCTGCTCAAAGTTGGAGATGGTAGGCAAGTCGCATACCATTTGCTTCGTTTGAAGCTGCTGCAAGGCGCGCATACCGATGTGGCCGTAGCGTGCATGCCAGATTTTTCCATCTGTCGCCTGCACCATTGCTACAAGACTCTACTCAAGCGGGATCTTGGTTGCCCCCAACAGGCGGTACATGTCGCCTTTCTTCACTGACCTAGCCAACACCCCTCCCATTTCCTTGCCAAGGATGTAGCCATAGTCGTCGTCAAAGACGACTCGCAGTCCTGTGTTGGTGAGAGAGGACACTGAGAGAAGGTTAAACACAGCATGAGGTACATACAACATGCCATGGAACACTCCCACTTCAATGCCACGCGGGGTCTCCAACCACATCTCCACAATCCCAATCCCCTCAGCATAGAGCACCCGATCATCACCCAAAGCAATAGGTCGGGGGGGAGGGGGATGGAGAGCAGCTGCGTAAACCACTCCTTGTNTTTTGCCATCTGTCGCCTGCACCATTGCTACAAGACTCTACTCAAGCGGGATCTTGGTTGCCCCCAACAGGCGGTACATGTTGCCTTCCTTCACTGACCTAGCCAACTCCCCTCCCGTTTCCTTGCCAAGGATGTAGCCATAGTCGTCGTCAAAGACGACTCGCAGTCCTGTGTTGGTGAGAGAGGACACTGAGAGAAGGTTAAACACAGCATGAGGTACATACAACATGCCATGGAACACTCCCACTTCAATGCCACGCGGGATCTCCAACCACATCTCCACAATCCCAATCCCCTCAGCATAGAGCACCCGATCATCACCCAAAGCAATAGGTCGGGCGGGGGGGGATGGAGAGCAGTTGCGTAAACCACTCCTTATGGCGCGTCAGACACTTGGTACACCCTGAGTCCTTGTACCATGCCAGATCCACCTTCTCCTTCTGCAACATGTCAGACTTCGCCATGAAGAGGCGGTCGTGCACCTCCTTGGTGACGTTCATGTTGCCAAAATGGGGCACGCCGGTCTGGTTCTGCTGCTGCTGTTGCTGCTACTGCTGCTGACGCTACTGTGACTGCTGCTGCTGCTGTTGTGAAGATTCCTGCTTTTGCTCCTGCTGATCCTTCTGGTCCCTCTTGAACTTGAAGCACTCTTTCTTGTAGTGCCCCTCTTTCTGGCAATAGTGGCAATTGCCTTTCTTCTTGCCTTTCTACTGCCCAGACCAGTGCTGCTGCTGGTTGCGTGAGCCCATGGCCATAAAAGCTCCTTCACTACTACTGTCGTCATTGCGCTTTGCTACATTGCGACACAGTTCCACCTGCACCAGGTGTGTGCAGATGAAGTCCAGGTCGAGAGTCGGCAGGCACTCCAGCGTCTCTCGCACCATGTCATAGCTTGTTGGGAGTCCCCTGAACAAGAGGAGGATGAAGCACGTCTCTTCCACAGGATTGCCGGCCGATTTCAGTTGCTTTGCCAACTCCTTTGCCCTGTCCAAGTATGCCTCCATCCCTTCGCCACCCTACATTTTCAATCCATCATCTTCTCCTCCAAATGCATGAGGAATGCACGATCCTTGCTCTCATACTTCGAACACAACGTGTCCCACCCCTCTTTTGCAGTAGCCTTGTCACTCACATACTGAAGATGCGGGTTGGAGATGGTGTTGACAAGCAGCCTGCAGGCCTGCGTGTCCTTCTTCCACTCCTCATATGCCGCTACTACAGTAGTAGATGAACTTGCATCTGCTGTACCTTTCTGCGGCGTCTTCCCGGCCACCACCTCCGCTGCGGTGATGCCTTTTGCCTGTGGAGGCGGAGCGCGCTCGTCGCCGTTCACCACCTCCCACAAGCCCCTCTCCTCCAAAAGGAGGCGGGTACAGATCTTCCAAAACGTAAAGTTGGCATGCCCTTCCAGCCTCTCCAAGGGCTAGACTGCTGTTACAATGCCTGCTGCTGCCATTTTGAGCTTTGGTGATGCTCAATGCTACCCTTGAGTGGTGGCGCTACCCCTACTTCTGCTGCTGCTTCTGCCAGAAATCTGTCTGAAAGAAAATCGACTGTAGAGGCCAGCAGAGTGAGAATTTTGAAAAAATGAGCCCACCACTGGAAAATTCAGCTCAAAACCTTTCAGATCAACCCATAAAACAGGGTCATGAACAGGGGAGTTTCAGAGATATGCCCTTTTGAAGACAGTGTATGCTGCTGCTCCTACTCCAGCTTACACCAGCCAGCTTCTAAATCGTGTTTCTCCCAAACGTAGTGATGGAATGCAAATGTTTTTGCACCAATGGAAATCTTAGAAAAAATAATTCAAATCGCATGTACTAATTTTTAAATTTGACAAAGAAATGAGAGAGTCATGGTCATCACAAGGCGACAGTCTTACTCAAAGAGAAGAGTGTAGTCCTGATCGAGCTCGTTTTGAGCATAACTATCAATCGGACCGTTGGATCTTCGCGATCTTGGGGTCATTGGAAATATTTTCTTGCGAACTTTGAAGATCAAGTGGTGGATTGTAAAATTTGGTGGAGGTTTCACCCTAACCCGTCACTGTCAAAGTGACGGCCCATGCTGGCTAAAAGTGGCAGAACTTGGCTATGATACCAAGTGTTGGAACTGGAAGAGAGAGGGAGCCTTGGAGCAGCAAACATGTGGGCCTGAAAGGGCATCACTTAGGCTGAATAATGGTTATTGAATCACTCAAGCCCGCTCACAAGCCACACCACTTAGCCATGGAGGCTAAGGCTGACACACTAGAGTCCATAATCTCACACAAGAGAGGGAATCAGCCTAGCAATCAGGCTAACCACTCACACACGACCTAGAGAGCTAGGAAATTCTCTCATGGCACACTCCTAGTGGTCACATAAACCACAGTCCCATGGAGAATCGCCATGTGTCCATGGCTAGCAGACAAGGATCTCACCTCACCTAAAAAGTAAGGAAAGATACCTTTTTCCTAGTCAGTACACTCTGACAATGCAACCCAAGAATCTAGGACCTTTTTAGATATTTCTCCCATCAGATCTTGACCCTGAACCTCTTGCCTTTTTCTTTTCTCAGGCCAAGGCACGGAACCATCGCCCATCGTCACCCAGACATCGGTGATCCATGACCCCGGAAACATTGAAAATTCATATCTCTCAATCCGACCGTTGGATCGGCCTGAAACTTGGATCGGAGGTGATTTGCCACCTGATCTTTCCATTGAAAAAGTTGGATTGATGATCGGAGCAGGAATCTGGTAGTTTCCTGGAACTTTCTCTTTTGGACCTGAAACTGAGCCGGATGGCTCCTTTACCAACAGTCCACACCAACACGACAGACAGACGTTCAGGATGATCCTATCGCCACAGACCTCTTGACACCTACTGATCTGACTAGCACAGAGTCAAGTGCTCCATCCTCACCTCCTGGCTTGTTGCACTAACTTCCACCTGACAGCCCTGAGAGGGCAATGACATCCCCACCAGAGCCCGTGCGACGTTCCCTTTGGGATCTCCCACGGGTCAACTACAAACAGTTCTACCACACAGTTGGACCCACTAAGACCACTTCCACACTTGTGGAACCACTGACCCTTGCTGAGGTAAGGGGGCGCAAAGATGCTGCCAAATGGGAAAAGGCTATGGGAGCTGAAATCAATGCTCTACTCGCGCATGTAGTGTTTGAATTNGTGTGTGGCTGTTGCTCAAAGCCCTCTATGGCCTAAAGTAAGCACCTCGGTGTTGAAACAGGGAAATCAGCCACACACTGGAGACTGGTGGTTTTATCCAAAGTGTGTGTGACCCCTCGCTCTTTCTGCAATGGGAGGCCCATACACCTGTTGTAGTCTTGGTCTATGTGGATGAACTTCTCATCTGGTCTCCCTCTCTTCCACTCATCACTCGCACCAAGGACTTGGGTGAAGCACGTAACTTCTTGGGCATGAAAATCACAAGAGACAGAGGCTCATGCACACTCACTTTGCACCAGGAACGGTTCATAGCATATCTCACTGCATGCTTCCAACATCCTGTGCACCATTTACCACGCCAACACTCACCCATGAGCCCTGACATCTATGCTCACTTGCTGGATGTGCACACCACAGATTACGGACCAGACTGTGATCCCACACTGTACAGACAGACCGCTGGCAGTCTCTCGTATCTGGCCTCCACTACGCTCCCCAACACTTCATGCGCAATCAATGAATTGGCCCAATTCAGTCAACAGCCACGCAGCATGCATCACAAAGCCTTGCTGAAATTGTTATGTTATGTGCTGGACACTGCTGTGATTAGCCTCGTCTTTGCCCCGACGTCAAATCCGCTGTTAGACGGGTTTTGTGACTGTGATTATACGCATGACATGTGGGCGTGCATTCAGGGAGGGTATATCTTTCGGGTGTGGGGTACAGCTGTGTCATGGCGAAGTGCAAAACAGTCGTGTGTACTGTTGTGGAAGCTGATTACACGGCAATGGGAGAGGCGGCTTGCGAGGGAATCTGGCTGGCAAGGTTGCTTGAGGATTTGGGAATGCATGTGGCCGCCGTACTGATACACAGTGACAGGTCCACAACCCGCCGAATTGCAGCAAATGATGGTGTGTTGCATCCACGCACAAAGCATATCAACGTAGAACATCACTTTGTTCGTGAAGCAGTCAAAGCAGGAGTGGTGGAAGTTTTCCCCATCAAGGGCATTGATCAGCTTGCCAGTTTTCTGACCAAGGCTCTGCCCTCTCCCTCACTCCATCCCCAACTTCAACAGATTGGTTGTACACCTGCTACACTCATGTCACAAGGGGGCGTGTTCATTCTCTCTTGTATAGACATCCCTCTGTTGTGGCCATGAGTTTGCAGGGTATACTGACACAGAGAACAGAGGGGAAGCACAGTGAGCGCATGTACCACTAGTGGGCTGGCGATACTCACCCTGCAGCTTCACCCACCCGTGCTCTTCTCCCTCTCAGCAGCATGGCCCTTGCCTGCCCTGGCAGCCAGAAGATGTTTCCTTGCTGCCCTAGCTATTTCCCTCCTATTTTCTTGAACTACTTCCTGTTTGGAGGTTAACACACCTAGATAAGTTTGTCATGTAACTTGTTTTGGAGGCAAAAGGACCTAGCTGAGGCACAAACTGGAGACAAATGGCAGTTTAGGTTTTTCTAGGGCTTGAATGGAACTCGTCCTTAACTTTGGGAATGTGCAAGCTTCCTTCGCCGGCCTCTGGGTGCACTCGCTTGACGAGTCCCAACCGTAGGAGGTCTTGTCTGTCGCTGTACTAGGTTGCGTGGGTCCAGCCATGGCCTCCCACCTTTACCCAACACTACCTTAGCAGTTTCTCAGTCAAATTGGACAGTTCTTATTGCATTAGAATCTTGAGCCACTTCACAAACACAAGCATCAGGTACAAGCATCAGGCACAAGCATCAGATACAAGAAATAGGCACAAGCATCTGGCACAAGCATCAGATACAAGCAATAGGCACAAGCATCAGGCAAAAGAATCAGGCACAAGCATAAGGCGCAAGAATAGCACACATGCATCAGGCACAAGCATCAGGCACAGGCAGCAGGCGCACGAATCAAGCACAAGCAAAAGGCACAAGCATCAGGCACAAGCATCAGGCACACGTATCAGGCACAAGCAACTGGCACACGTATCAGGCACAAGCATCAGGCACAACCATTGGACACAAGAATCAGGCACAAGCATCAGGCAGAACATAAGGCACAATCGAGCACAAGCATCCGGCACAAGCATCGGGCACAACCATCGGGCACAGGCATCAAGCACAATTATCAGGCACAAGCATCACGCACAAGAATCAGGCACAAGCATCGGGCACAAGCATCAGGCACAAGGATCAGGTGCAAGAATCAGGCACAAGAATCAGGCACAAGTATCAGGCACAAGCATCACGCACAAGAATCAGGCACAAGCATCGGGCACAAGCATCAGGCACAAGGATCAGGTGCAAGAATCAGGCACAAGAATCAGGCACAAGTATCAGGCACAAGCATCACGCACAAGAATCAGGCACAAGCATCGGGCACAAGCATCAGGCACAAGGATCAGGTGCAAGAATCAGGCACAAGAATCAGGCACAAGTATCAGGCACAAGCATCACGCACAAGAATCAGGCACAAGCATCGGGCACAAGCATCAGGCACAAGGATCAGGTGCAAGAATCAGGCACAAGAATCAGGCACAAGTATCAGGCACAAGCATCACGCACAAGAATCAGGCACAAGCATCGGGCACAAGCATCAGGCACAAGGATCAGGTGCAAGAATCAGGCACAAGAATCAGGCACAAGTATCAGGCACAAGCATCACGCACAAGAATCAGGCACAAGCATCGGGCACAAGCATCAGGCACAAGGATCAGGTGCAAGAATCAGGCACAAGAATCAGGCACAAGTATCAGGCACAAGCATCACGCACAAGAATCAGGCACAAGCATCGGGCACAAGCATCAGGCACAAGGATCAGGTGCAAGAATCAGGCACAAGAATCAGGCACAAGTATCAGGCACAAGCATCACGCACAAGAATCAGGCACAAGCATCGGGCACAAGCATCAGGCACAAGGATCAGGTGCAAGAATCAGGCACAAGAATCAGGCACAAGTATCAGGCACAAGCATCACGCACAAGAATCAGGCACAAGCATCGGGCACAAGCATCAGGCACAAGGATCAGGTGCAAGAATCAGGCACAAGAATCAGGCACAAGCATCAGGCACAAGCATCGGGCACAAGCATCAGGCACAAGCATCAGGCACAAGCATCACGCACAAGTATTGGGCACAAGTATCGGGCACAAGCATCAAGCACAAGCATCCGGCACAAACATCACGCACAAGAATCAGGCACAAGCATCGGGCCCAAGCATCAGGCACAAGCATCGGTCACAAGTATCAGGCAAAAGCATTATGCATAAGCAACAGGAACAAGCATCAGGCACAAGCATCAGGCACAAGCATCAGGCACAAGCATCAGGCACAAGAATCAGGAACAAGCATCAGTCACAAGCACCAGGCACTAGAATCAGGCACAAGCATCAGGCACAAGCATCAGGCACAAGCATCAGGCACAAGCATCAGGCACAAGAATCAGGAACAAGCATCAGTCACAAGCACCAGGCACTAGAATCAGGCACAAGCATCATGCACAAGCATCAGGCACAAGTATCAGGCACTAGAATCAGGCACAAGCATCAGGCATAAGCATGAGGCACAAGCATGAGGCACAAGCATCAGGCACAAGAATCAGGCACACACATCATGAACAAGCATCAGGCACAAGCATCTAGCACTAGCATCAGGCACAAGCATCAGGCAAAAGCATCAGGTACATGCATCAGGCAAAACCATCAGGCACAAGCATCAGGCACAAGCATCAGGCGCAAGGATAACACACATGCATCAGGCACAAGAATCAGGCACAGGCATCAGGCGAAAGAATCAGGCACAAGCATCAGGCACAAGCATCAAGCACAAGCATCAAGCACAAGCATCAGGAACAAGCATCAGACACAAGCATCAAGCATAAGTATCAGGCACAAGCATCGGGTAAAGGCATCGGGCACAAGCATCAGGCACAAGCATCTGACACAAGCATCAGGTACAAGCATCAGGAAGAGGAATTGAGCACAATCGAGCACAAGCATCGGCAACAAGCATCAAGCAAAATCATCTGGCACAAGCATCAGGCACAAGCATCGGGCAGACGCATCACGCACAAGCATCGGGCACAAGCGTCATGCACAAGAAGCAGGAACAAGTATCAGGCACAACCATCAGGCACAAGCATCAGGCACAAGAATTAGGCGCAAGCATCGGGCAAAAGCATCAGGCACAAGGATCAGGTGCAAGAATCAGGAACGAGCATCAGGCACAAGCATCAGGCAAAAGCATCAGGCAAAAGCATCAGGCAGAAGCATCAGGCACAAGCATCAGGTGCAAGCATCAGTCAAAAGCGCCAGGCACAAGCATCAGGCATAAGCATCAGGCAAAAGCATCAGGCACAAGCATCAGGAACAAGAATCAGGCACAAGAATGAGGCACAAGAATCAGGCACAAGCATCAGGCACAAGCATCAGGCGCAACCATAACGCACATGCATCAAGCACAGGCATCAGGCACAGGCATCAGGGGAAATCATCGGGCAAAAGAATCAGGCACAAGCATCAGGCACAAGCATCAAGCGCAAGCATCAAACACAAGCATCAGGCACAAGCATCAGGCACATGCATCAGGCACAAGCATCATGCATACGTTTCGGGCACAAGCATCAAGTACAAGAATCGGGCACGAGCATGGGGCAAAAGCATCAGACACAATTGAGCACAAGCATCGGGAACGAGCATCATGCAAACGGATCTGGCCCAAGCATCACGCACAAGCATCGGGCACGAGCATCCGGCACAAGCATAAGGCACCAGCATCCGGCACAACAACAAGGAACAAGCATCAGGCACAAGCATCAGGAACAAGCATCAGGCACAAGAATCAGGGACAAGCATCGGGAAACAGCATCAGGCACATGGATCGGGTGCAAGTATCAGGCACAAGCATCAGGAACAAGCAGCAAGAAAAAGCATCAGGCACAAGCATCAGGCAAAAGCATCAGGCACAAGCTTGAGGCACAAGCATCAGGAACAAGAATCAGGCACAAGCATCAGGCACAAGCATCAGGCACAAGCATCAGGCGCAACCATCAGGCACAAGCATAAGGCAGGAGCATCAGGCAATCGCATCAGCCACTAGGATCAAGCACACGTATTGGGCACAAGTATGGTGCACAATCATCGGGCACAAGCATCAGGCACAATCATCAGGCACAGTCATCAGACACTAGAATCAGAAACAAGCATCAAGCACAAGCATCAGGCTCAAGCATCCAACACAAGCATCCGGCACACCCATCGGGCACAAGCATCGGGCACGGCATAGGGTGCGAGAAAAGGGCACAAGCATCAGGCACAAGCATCAGGCATAAGCATGAGGCACAAGCATCAGGCACAAGCATCAGGCACAAGAATCAGGCACACACATCATGAACAAGCATCAGGCACAAGCATCCAGCACTAGCATCAGGCACAAGCATCAGGCAAAAGCATCAGGCACATGCATCAGGCAAAACCATCAGGCACAAGCATCAGGCACAAGCATCTGGCGCAAGGATAACGCACATGCATCAGGCACAAGAATCAGGCACAGGCATCAGGCAAAAGAATCAGGCACAAGCATCAGGCACAAGCATCAAGCACAAGCATGAGGAACAAGCATCAGGCACAAGCATCAAGCATAAGTATCAGGCACAAGCATCGGGTAAAGGCATCGGGCACAAGCATCAGGCACAAGCATCTGACACAAGCATCAGGTACAAGCATCGGGAAGAGGAATTGAGCACAATCGAGCACAAGCATCGGCAACAAGCATCAAGCAAAATCATCTGGCACAAGCATCAGGCACAAGCATCGGGCAGACACATCACGCACAAGCATCGGGCACAAGCGTCATGCACAAGAAGCAGGAACAAGTATCAGGCACAACCATCAGGCACAAGCATCAGGCACAAGAATTAGGCGCAAGCATGGGGGAAAAGCATCAGGCACAAGGATCAGGTACAAGAATCAGGAACGAGCATCAGGCACAAGCATCAGGCAAAAGCATCAGGCAGAAGCATCAGGCACAAGCATCAGGTGCAAGCATCAGGCAAAAGCGTCAGGCACAAGCATCAGGCATAAGCATCAGGCAAAAGCATAAGGCACAAGCATCAGGAACAAGCATCAGGCACAAGAATGAGGCACAAGAATCAGGCACAAGCATCAGGCACAAGCATTAGGCACTGGAATCAAGCACATGCATCAGGCACAAGCATCAGGCACATGCATCAGGCGCAACCATAACGCACATGCATCAAGCACAGGCATCAGGCACAGACATCAGGGGAAATCATCGGGCAAAAGAATCAGGCACAAGCATCAGGCACAAGCATCAAGCGCAAGAATCAAACACAAGCATCAGGCACAAGCATCAGGCACATGCATCAGGCACAAGCATCATGCACAAGTTTCGGGCACAAGCATCAAGTACAAGAATTGGGCACGAGCATGGGGCAAAAGCATCAGACACAATTGAGCACAAGCATCGGGAACGAGCATCATGCAAACACATCTGGCCCAAGCATCACGCACAAGCATCGGGCACGAGCATCCGGCACAAGCATCAGGCACCAGCATCCGGCACAACAACAAGGAAAAAGCATCAGGCACAAGCATCAGGAACAAGCATCAGGCACAAGAATCAGGGACAAGCATCGGGAAACAGCATCAGGGACATGGATCGGGTGCAAGTATCAGGCACAAGCATCAGGAACAAGCAGCAAGAAAAAGCATCAGGCACAAGCATCAGGCAAAAGCATCAGGCACAAGCTTAAGGCACAAGAATCAGGAACAAGAATCAGGCACAAGCATCAGGCACAAGCATCAGGCATAAGCATCAGGCGCAAGAATCAGGCACAAGCATAAGGCAGGAGCATCAGGCAATCGCATCAGCCACTAGGATCAAGCACACGTATTGGGCACAAGTATGGTGCACAATCATCGGGCACAAGCATCAGGCACAATCATCAGGCACAATCATCAGACACTAGAATCAGAAAGAAGCATCAAGCACAAGCATCAGGCTCAAGCATCCAACACAAGCATCCGGCACACCCATCGGGCACAAGCATCGGGCACGGCATAGGGTGCGAGAAAAGGGCACAAGCATCAGGCACGAGCATCATGCACAAGCATCAAGCGCAAGCATCAGGAATAAGCATCA
>SZWC01006283.1:11953-26327 GCA_023375785.1 Penium margaritaceum | reverse complement strand
GCACAAGCATCAGGCACAAACATCAGGCACAAGCATCAGGCACAAGCATCAGGCACAAGCATCCGGCACAACAACAAGGAACAAGCATCAGGCACAAGCATCAGGAACAAGCATCAGGCACAAGCATCAGGTACAAGAATCAGGGACAAGCACCTAAACAGCATCAGGCACATGGATCGGGTGCAAGTATCAGGCACAAGCATCAGGAACAAGCAGCAAAAAAAAGCATCAGGCACAAGCATCAGGCAAAAGCATCAGGCACAAGCTTGAGGCACAAGCATCAGGAACAAGAATCAGGCACAAGCATCAGGCACAAGCATCAGGCACAAGCATCAGGCGCAACCATCAGGCACAAGCATAAGGCAGGAGCATCAGGCACCAGTATCAGACACAAGCATCAGGCACAGGAACCAGGCACAAGTATCAGGCACAAACAGCAGCCACAAGCATAGGGCACAAGCATCACGCAAACGCATCAGCCACAAGGATCGAGCACACGTATTGGGCACAAGTATGGTGCACAATCATCAGGCACAAGCATCAGGCACAATCATCAGGCACAATCATCAGACACTAGAATCAGAAACAAGCATCAAGCACAAGCATCAGGCTCAAGCATCCAGCACAAGCATCCGGCACACCCATCGGGCACAAGCATCAGGCACGGCATAGGGTGCGAGAAAAGGGCACAAGCATCAGGCACGAGCATCATGCACAAGCATCAAGCGCAAGCATCAGGAATAAGCATCAAGCACAAGCATCAAGCTCAAGCATTAGGAACAAGCATCAGGCACAAGCATCAGGCACAAGCATCAGGCACAAACATTAGGCACAAGCATGAGGTACAAACATCAAGCACAAGCATCAGGCACATGCATCAGGCAAAAACATCGGGCACAAGCATCAGGCACAAGCACAATGCACATGCTTCACGCACAAGCATAAGGCACAGACATCAGGCAAAAGCATCAGGCACAAGCATCAGGCACAAACATCAGGCACAAGAATCAGGCACAAGCATCAGGGACAGGCATCAGGAATAAGCATCAGGCACAAACATTAAGCAGAAGCATCAGGCACAAGCCTCAGGCACAAGCATCACGCACAAGCATAAGGCACAAGGATTAGGCGCAAGCATGAGGCACAAGCATCAAACACAAGCATCAGGAACAAGCATCAGGCACAAGAATCAGGCACATGAATCAGGCAAAAACATCAGGCACAAGTATCAGGCACAAGCACATAGCACATGCTTCAGGCACAAGCATCAGGCACAGACATCCGGCGAAAGCATCAGGCACTAGCATCAGGTACAAGCATAAAGCACAAGCATCAGGAACAAGCATCAGGCACAAGCAACAGGCACAAGTTTTGGGCGCAAGCATCGGGCACAAGCATCAGGGACAAGCATCAGGCACAAGCATCAGGCACATGCATCGGGCAAAAACATCAGGCACAAGTATCAGGCACAAGCACAAGGCACATGCTTCAGGCACAAGCATCAGGCACAGACATCCGGCGAAAGCATCAGGCACTAGCATCAGGTACAAGCATAAAGCACAAGCATCAGGAACAAGCATCAGGCACAAGCAACAGGCAAAAGTTTGAGGCGCAAGCATCGGGCACAATCGTCAGGAAAAAGAATCAGGCACAAGCATCAGGCACAAGCATCAGGTACAATCAAGCACAAGCATAGGGCACAATCATCACGCACAAGCATCAGGCAGAAGCATCGGGCACAAGAATCAGGCAAAAGCATCAGACATAAGCATCAGGCACAAGAATCAGGCACAAGCTTTGGGCACAAGCTTCAGGCACAATCATCAGGCACACGCATCAGGCACCAGCGTCAGGCACAAGAATCGAGCACAAACATTGGGCACGAGCATCGGGCACAAGCATCGGGCACAATCATCGGGCACAAGGACCAGGAACAAGCATCGGGTACACGCATTGGTCAAAAGCATTGGAAAAATGCATCAGGCACAAGGATCAGGCACAAGCATCAGGCACAAGCATCATGCACAAGCATAATGCACAAGCATCATGCACAAGCATCAGTCACAAGCAAAAGAAACAAGAATCAGGCACAAGCATCAGACACAAGAATCAGGCAAAAGCATCAGGCACAAGCATCAGGAACAAGCTTCAGGCACAAGCATCAGGCACAAGAATATGGGACACGCATCAGGCACAAGCATCAGGCACAAGCATCTGGCACAACAACAAGGAACAAGCACCAGGCACAAGCATCAGGAACAAGCATCAGGCACAAGCATCAGGCACAAGAATCAGGAACAAGCATCGGGAAACAGTATCAGGCACATGGATCGGGTGCAAGTATCAGGCACAAGCATCAGGAACGAGCAGCAGGAAAAAGCATCAGGCACAAGCATCAGGCAAAAGCATCAGGCACAAGCTTGAGGCACAAGCATCAGGAACAAGAATCAGGCACAAGCATCAGGCACAAGCATCAGGCACAAGCATCAGGCGCAAGCATCAGGCACAAGCATAAGAAACAAGCATCAGGCACAAACATCAAGCACAAGTATCAGGCACAAGCATCAGGCACGAGCAGCAGGAAAAAGCATCAGGCACAAGCATCAGGTACAAGCATCAAGTACAAGCATCAGGCACAAGAATCAGGCACAAGCTTTGGGCACAAGCTTCAGGCACAAGCATCAGGCACAGCATCAGGCACAATCATCGGGCACAAGCATCAGGCACAAGCAAAAGGCACATGCTTCACGCACAAGCATAAGCCACAGACATCAGGCAAAAGCATCAGGCACAAGCGTGAGGCACAAGCATCAGGAACAAGAATCAGGCACAAGCATCAGGGACAGGCATCAGGAATAAGCATCAGGCACAAGCATCAGGTACAAGCATCAAGTACAAGCATCAGGCACAAGAATCAGGCACAAGCTTTGGGCACAAGCTTCAGGCACAAGCATCAGGCACAGCATCAGGCACAATCATCGGGCACAAGCATCAGGCACAAGCAAAAGGCACATGCTTCACGCACAAGCATAAGCCACAGACATCAGGCAAAAGCATCAGGCACAAGCGTGAGGCACAAGCATCAGGAACAAGAATCAGGCACAAGCATCAGGGACAGGCATCAGGAATAAGCATCAGGCACAAGCATCAGGTACAAGCATCAAGTACAAGCATCAGGCACAAGAATCAGGCACAAGCTTTGGGCACAAGCTTCAGGCACAAGCATCAGGCACAGCATCAGGCACAATCATCGGGCACAAGCATCAGGCACAAGCAAAAGGCACATGCTTCACGCACAAGCATAAGCCACAGACATCAGGCAAAAGCATCAGGCACAAGCGTGAGGCACAAGCATCAGGAACAAGAATCAGGCACAAGCATCAGGGACAGGCATCAGGAATAAGCATCAGGCACAAGCATCAGGTACAAGCATCAAGTACAAGCATCAGGCACAAGAATCAGGCACAAGCTTTGGGCACAAGCTTCAGGCACAAGCATCAGGCACAGCATCAGGCACAATCATCGGGCACAAGCATCAGGCACAAGCAAAAGGCACATGCTTCACGCACAAGCATAAGCCACAGACATCAGGCAAAAGCATCAGGCACAAGCGTGAGGCACAAGCATCAGGAACAAGAATCAGGCACAAGCATCAGGGACAGGCATCAGGAATAAGCATCAGGCACAAGCATCAGGTACAAGCATCAAGTACAAGCATCAGGCACAAGAATCAGGCACAAGCTTTGGGCACAAGCTTCAGGCACAAGCATCAGGCACAGCATCAGGCACAATCATCGGGCACAAGCATCAGGCACAAGCAAAAGGCACATGCTTCACGCACAAGCATAAGCCACAGACATCAGGCAAAAGCATCAGGCACAAGCGTGAGGCACAAGCATCAGGAACAAGAATCAGGCACAAGCATCAGGCACAAGCTTTGGGCACAAGCTTCAGGCACAAGCATCAGGCACACGCATCAGGCACCAGCGTCAGGAACAAGCATCAAGCACAAACATTGGGCACAAGCATCGGGCACAAGCATCGGGCACAATCATCGGGCACAAGGACCAGGAACAAGCATTGGGTACACGCATTGGTCAAAAGCATTGGACAAATGCATCAGGCACAAGGATCAGGCACAAGCATCAGGCACAAGAATCATGCACAAGCATCATGCACAAGCATCAGTCACAAGCAAAAGAAACAAGCATCAGGCACAACCATCAGACACAAGAATCAGGCAAAAGTTTCAAGCACAAGCATCAGGAACAAGATTCAGGCACAAGCATCAGGCACAAGAATATGGGACAAGCATCAGGCACAAGCATCAGGTACAAGCAAAAGGCACACAAATAGGGCACAAGCATCGTTCACAAAATGGGCACAAGCATCAGGCACAAGCATCAGGCACAGCATCAGGCACAATCATCGGGCACAAGCATTGGGAACAAATATGGGGCACAAGAAACAGGTTCAAGCATCATGCACAATCATCGGGCACAAGCATTGGGAACAAATATGGGGCACAAGAAACAGGTTCAAGCATCATGCACAATCATCGGGCAGAACCATCGGGCACAAGCATCAGGCACAAGCATCAGGCACAAGCATCGGGCACAAGCATCAGGCACAAGCATCACACGCAAGCATCAGGCACAAGAATCACGCACAATCATAAGAAACAAGCATCAGGCACAAGCATCAGGCACAAGAATCAGGCACAAGCATCAGGCACAGGCATCAGGCACAAGCATCAAGCACAAGCATCAGGCACGAGCTTCAGGCACTAGAATCAGGCACGTGCATCAGGTAAAACCATCAGGCAGAAGCATGAGGCACATGCATCATGCACAAGAATCAGGCACAAGCATCAGGCACGAGCATCAGGCACAAGCATTAAACCCACGTTTTGGTCACAAGCATTGGGCATAAGCATCGGGCACAAGCACCAGGCACAAGAATCAGGTGCAAGAATCAGGTACAAGCATCAGGAAAAAGCATCAGGCACAAGCATCGGGCACAAGCATCAGGAAAAAGCATCAGGCACAAGCATCAGGCACAAGCATCAAGCACAAACATCTTAAACAAGCATTACACAAGCATCAGGCACAAGCATCTGGCACAGGTATCAGGCACAAGCATCGGGCACAAGCATCCGACACAAGCATCACGCACAAGAATCAGGCACAATCTTGAGGCACAAGAATCAGGTACAAGCATCAGGCACAATAATCAGGCACAATAATTAGGCACATGCATCGTGCACAAGCATCAGGAAAAAAGCATCATGCACAAGCATCTGGCAAAACCATCAGGCACAATAATCAGGTAAAAGCATCCGGCACAAGCATAACGCACATGCAGCAGGCACAAACATCAGGCGAAAGCATCAGGCACAAGCATCAAGCACAGTCATCAAGCACAAGCATCAAGCACAAGCATCAGGCACAAGCATCAGGCACAAGCATCAGGCACAAGCATCAGGAACAAGAATCAGGCACAAGCATCAGGCACAAGCATCAGGCACAAGCATCAGGCGCAAGCATCAGGCACAAGCATAAGGCAGGAGCATCAGGCACCAGTATCAGACACAAGCATCAGACACAGGAACCAGGCACAATTATCAGGCACAAACAGCAGCCACAAGCATCGGGCACAAGCATCAGGCAAACGCATCAGCCACCAGGATCAAGCACACGTATTGGGCACAATTATGGTGCACAATCATCGGGCACAAGCATCAGGCACAATCATCAGGCACAATCATCACACACTAGATTCAGAAACAAGCATCAAGCACAAGCATCAGGCTCAAGCATCCAGCACAAGCATCCGGCACACCCATCGGGCACAAGCATCAGGCACCCCATAGGGTGCGAGAAAAGGGCACAAGCATCAGGCACGAGCATCATGCACAAGCATCAAGCGCAAGCATCAGGAATAAGCATCAGGCACAAGCATCAAGCTCAAGCATTAGGAACAAGCATCAGGCACAAGCATCAGGCACAAGCATCAGGCACAAGCATTAGGCACAAGCATGAGGTACAAACATCAAGCACAAGCATCAGGCACAAGCATCAGGCACAAGCATCAGGCACAAGCATCAGGCACAAGTATCGGGCACAAGCATCAAGTACAAGAATTGGGCAAAAGCATCAGGAACAAGCATCAGACATAATCATGCACAAGCATCGGGAAAAATCATCAAGCACAAGAATCTTGCAGAAGCATCACACAAAAGCATCAGGCACAAGCATTGGGCACAAGCATCAGGCACCAGCATCGGGCACAATAACAAGGAACAAGCATCAGACATAATCATGCACAAGCATCGGGAAAAATCATCAAGCACAAGAATCTTGCAGAAGCATCACACAAAAGCATCAGGCACAAGCATTGGGCACAAGCATCAGGCACCAGCATCGGGCACAATAACAAGGAACAAGCATCACATAAAAGCATCAGGCACAAGCATCACGCACAAGCATCAGGGACAAGCATCAGGCACAAGCATCAGGCAAAAGAATCAGGGAGAAGCATCGGGCACAAGCATCAGGCACATGGATCAGGTGCAAGCATCAAGCACAAGCATCAGGAACAAGCGCCAGGCACAAGCGTCAGGCACAAGAATCAGGCACAAGCGTCAGGCACAAGCATCAGACACAAGCATCAGGCGAGAGCATCCGGCAGAAGCATAAGGCACAAGCGTCAGGCACAAGCATCAGGCATGTATCCACAGAAACTATTGAACATCACATAGAGCCCATCATGTTTGTCATTACATACAAGGAAAGTACATCTTGGCTTTCCTGGCATGCATGCATGTGGATGATTTGTGAAAAATGGTTGCATATAGAAATACACTTCCTTCTACACTGATCATCAAGTGTGTAAATTTGGGGTGATTAACCATAGATCGCATCAGGCACAAGCATCAGGCACGAGCATCGGGCACCAGCATCAGGGACAAGCATCAGACAAAAGCATCATGCACAAAATCAGGCACAAGCATCAGGCACAAGGATCAGGCACAAGCATCCGGCACAAGCATCAGGCACAAGGATCAGGCACAAGCATCCGGCACAAGCATCAGGCACAAGGATCAGGCACAAGCATCCGGCACAAGCATCAGGCACAAGGATCAGGCACAAGCATCCGGCACAAGCATCAGGCACAAGGATCAGGCACAAGCATCCGGCACAAGCATCAGGCACAAGGATCAGGCACAAGCATCCGGCACAAGCATCAGGCACAAGGATCAGGCACAAGCATCCGGCACAAGCATCAGGCACAAGGATCAGGCACAAGCATCCGGCACAAGCATCAGGCACAAGGATCAGGCACAAGCATCCGGCACAAGCATCAGGCACAAGGATCAGGCACAAGCATCCGGCACAAGCATCAGGCACAAGGATCAGGCACAAGCATCCGGCACAAGCATCAGGCACAAGGATCAGGCACAAGCATCCGGCACAAGCATCAGGCACAAGGATCAGGCACAAGCATCCGGCACAAGCATCAGGCACAAGGATCAGGCACAAGCATCCGGCACAAGCATCAGGCACAAGGATCAGGCACAAGCATCCGGCACAAGCATCAGGCACAAGGATCAGGCACAAGCATCCGGCACAAGCATCAGGCACAAGGATCAGGCACAAGCATCCGGCACAAGCATCAGGCACAAGGATCAGGCACAAGCATCCGGCACAAGCATCAGGCACAAGCATCTCGCACAAGCATCAGGCACAAGGTTCGGGCACAAGCATCCGGCACAAGCATCGGGCACAATCAAGAACATGCATCCGGCACAAGCATCAGGCACAAGGATCGGGCACAAGCATCCGGCACAAGCATCGAGCACAATCAAGAATATGCATCCAGCACAAGCATCAGGCACAAGCATCAAACAAAATCAAATCCCACAAGCATCACGCACAAGTATCAGGCACAAGCATCACACACAAGCATCAGGCACAAGCATCAGGCATAAGCATGAGGCACAAGAGTTAGGCACAAGCATCGGGCACAAGAACCGGTCGCAAGCATCACAAACAAGCATTAGGCGCAGGAATCAGGCACAAGCATCAGGCAAAAGCATCAGGCACAAGCATCAGGATCAAGCATCAGGCACAAGCACCTGGTACAAGCATTAGGCACAAGCATCAGACAGAAGAATCATGAATAAGAATCAGGAACAAACATCAGGTACAAGAAGCAGGAACAAGCGTCAGGAACATGCAACAGGCAAAAGCATCAGGAACAATCATCAGGCACAACCATCAGGCACAACCATCAGGCACAACCATCAGGCACAACCATCAGGCACAACCATCAGGCACAACCATCAGGCACGCATCAGGCACAAGCATCAGGCACAAGCATCAAGGACAGGAATAAGGCACAAGCATCAGGCACAAGCGTCAGGCACATGCATCACGCACAAGCATCATGCACAAGCTTCAGGCACAAGAATCAGGCACAATAATCAGCCACCTGCATGAGGCCCAAGCATCAGGCACAAGACTCAGGCACAAGCATCAAGCAAAAGTATCAGGCACAAGCATCAGGCACAAGCATCAGGCACATGCATCGGGCAAAACCATCAGGCACAAGCATCAGGCACAAGCATCAGGCACAAGTATCGGGCACAAGCATCGGGCAAAACCATCAGGCACAAGCATCAGGCACAAGCATCAGGCACAAGTATCGGGCACAAGCATCGGGCAAGAAACATTGAGCACAAGCATCGGGCACAAGCATCCGACAAAAGCATGAGGCACATGCATCAGGAAGAACCATCATAAACAAGCATCAGGCACAAGAATCAGGCACAAGCATAACGCACATGCATCAGGGACAAGCATCAAGCACAAGCATCAAGTAGAAGCATCGGGTACAATCGGGCGCAAGCATCGGGAACAAGAATTAAGCACAAGTATCTGGCTTGAGCATCACAAAAAAGTATCAGGCACAAACATCGGGCAAAAGAATCAGGCACAAGCATCGGGCACAACCACAAGGAACAAGCATGAGGCGCAAGCATCAGGCACAAGCATCAGGCGCAAGCATCGGGAACAAGAATCAGACACAAGAAACAGGTACAAGCATCGGTCACAAGCATCAGGTACGAGCATCAGGCACAAGCTTCATGCACGAGCATCAGACACAAGCGTCATGCACAAAATCATGCACCAGCATCAGGCACAAGTATCAGGCACAAGAATCTGGCACAAGTATCAGGCACAAGCAGCAGCCACAAGCACTGGGCACAAGCATCGGGAACAAGCATCAAGCACAATAATCGGGCACAAGCATCAGGCACTAGCAACAGGCACAAGCATTGGGCACAAGCATTGTGCTCAATTTTTGGGCACAAGAATTGGGCACAATCATCAGGTATAAGCATCAGGCATAAGCATCAGGCACTAACATCAGGCACAAGCATCTGGCACAAGCATCAGGCACGGCATGGGACGGGAGCATCCGGCACAAGCGTCAGGCACAAACATCAGGAAAAAGCATCAGGCACAAGCATAAGAAATAAGCATCAGGAAAAAACATCAGGCACAAGCATCAGACGCAAGCATCATGCACAAGAATCAGGCAAAAGCATCAGGCACAAGAATTAGGCACAAGCATCAGGCACAAGCATCAAGTACAAGGATCAGGCACAAGCATTAGGCACAAGCATCAGGCACACGCATCAGGCAAAACCATCAAGCACAAGCAACAGGCACAAGCATCAGGCACAACCATCAGGCACAGGCATCGGGCAAAAGCATCAGGCACAAGCATCAGGCACAACCATCAGGCACAGGCATCGGGCAAAAGCATCAGGCACAAGCATCAGGTACAGGCATCAAGCACAAGCAGCAGGCACAAGTATCAGGCACAAGCATCAGAAACACGTTTCAGGCACAAGCATCAGGCACACGAATCGGGCACAAGTATCTTGCACAAGCATCAGGCACAAGCATCAGGCACAACCATCGGGCACTGGCATTGGAGACAAGCATTGGACAGAAGGATCAGGCACAAGCATCAGGCATAGGAATCATGCATAAGCATCAGTCACAAGCAACAGAAGCAAGAATCAGGCGCAAGCATGTGGAAAAAGCATCAGGTTCAAGCATCAGGCACAAGCATCAGGCACAAGAATCAGGCACAAGAATCAGGCACAAGCATCAGGCACAAGAATCAGGCACAAGAACCAGGCACAAGCATGAGGCACCAGCATCAGGCATAAGCGTATGGCACAAGAATCGGGCACAAGCATCATTTACAAAATAGGCACAAGCATCAGGCACAATCATCAGGCACAAGAATGAGGCACAAGCATGAGGCACAAGCATCAGGCACAAGAATCGGGCACAAACATCGGGCACAAGCATGAGGCACAAGAAACGGGTACAAGCATCGTGCATAATCATCGGTCACAAGCATTGGGAAAAAGCATCAGGCACAACCATCGGGCACAAGCATTAGGCACAAGCATCGGACACAAGCTCTCGGCAGTAGCATCGGGCACAAGCATCGCGCACAAGCATTGGGCACAAGAATCGGGCACAAGCATCAGGCACAAGGATCAGGTACAAGAGTCAGGCACAAGCATCAGGGACAAGCATCAGACACAAGAATCAGGCACAAGAATCAAGCACAAGCATCAGGCACAAGAATCAGGCACAAGCATCAGGCACAAGCATCAGGCACAAGTATCTGGCACTAGCATCAGGCCAAACCATCAGGTTGAAGCATTAGGCACAAGTATCCGGCACAAGCATCATGAACAAACATCAGACACAAGAATCAGGCACAAGCATCAGGCAAAAGATTCAAGCACAAGCATCAGGCACAAGAATCAAGCACAAGCATTGGGCACAAGCATCAGGCACATGCATCTGGAAGAAGCATCAGGAGCAAGCATCAGGCACAGGAATCAGGAACAAGCATAACGCACATGCATCAGGCACAAGCATCAAGCACAAGCATCAGGCACAAGCATCAGGCAAAAGCATCAAGCACAAGTATTGGACACAAGCATCGGGAACAAGCATCCGGCACAAGCATCGGGCACAAGCATCAGATACAAGCATCAGGCACAAGCATCGGGTACAAGCATCAAGCACAAGTATCTCCCACAAGCATCACGCACAAGAATCAGGCACAAGCATCAAGCACAAGCATCAGGCACAAGGAACGGGCACAAGCACAAGGAACAAGCATCAGGCACAAGCATCAGGCACAAGCATCACGCACAAGCATCAGGCACAAGTATCAGGCACAAGCATCAGGCACAAGCATCAGGCACAAGTGTCAGGCACAAGAATCAGGTACAAGGATTAGGCACAAGCAGTAGGCACAAGCATAAGGCACGAGCATCAGGCATAAGAATCAGACACAAGTGTCATGCACAACATTAGGCACAAGCATCAGGGAAAAGAATCAGGAACACGAATCTGGCACAAGAATCAGGCACAAGCAGCAGCCACAAGCATCGGGCACAGGCATGGGGCAAAATCATCGGGCACAGGCATGGGGCACAAGAATCAGGTACTAGCATCAGGAAAAAGCATTGGGCACACGCATTGTGGTAAATCTTATGGCACGAGCATCGGGCACAATCATCAGGTACTAGCATCAGGCACTAGCATGAGGCACAAGCATCAGGCACAAGCACAGGGCACAAGCATCTGGCACAAGCATCGGGCACAGAATGGGACGCGAGAATAGGGCACAAGCATCAGGCACAAGCATCAGGCACAAGCAAAAGAAGTAAGAATCAGGAAACATCATCTGGCACAAGCATCAGACACAAGCATCAGGCACAAGAATAAGGCACATGCATCAGGCACAAAAATTAGGCAGAAGAATCAGGCACAAGCATCAAGCACAAGGATTGGGCACAAGCATCAGGCACAGAAATCAGGCACATGCATCAGGCAAAAACATCAGGCACAAGCATCAGGCACAAGCATCAGGCGCAAGCAGAAGGCATATGCATCAGGCACAAACATCATGCACAGGCATCGGGCAAAAGCATCAAGCACAAGCACAAGGTAGAAGAATCATGCACAAGCATCACGCACAAGCATCAGGCACAAGCATCAGGCACAAGTTTCGGGCACAAGCATCGGGCACAATCATCGAGTAAAAGCATCAGACACAATCGAGCACAAGCCTCGGGCACAAGCATCACGCAGAAGCATCAGGCACAAGCATGAGGCACAAGCATCAGGGACAAGCATCAGGTACAAGCATCAAGCACAAGCATCAGGTACAAGCATCAAGGATAAGCATCAGGCACAAGCATCGTGCACAAGCATTGGGAACAATCATGGTACAAGGATCAGGAACAAGCATCGGGCACTGGCATTGGACATAAGCATTGGACACCAGCATCAGGCACAAGCATCAGGCACAATCATCATGCACAAGCATCAAGCACAAGAATCGGGCACGAGAATCAGGCACAAGCACGAGGCACAAGCATCAGGCATAAGCATATGGCATAAGAAGAGTACACAAGCATCATTTACAAAATAAGCACAAGCATCAGGCACAAGCATCAGGCACAAGCATCAGGAACAAGCATGAGGCACAAGCATCAGGCACAAGAGTCCGACACAAGCATCAGGCACAAGAGTCCGGCACAAGCATCAGGCACAAGAGTCCGGCACAAGCATCGGGTACAAGCATTGGGCACAAGCAACGGATACAAGCATTGTCCACAATCAGCAGGAACAATCAGCGGAAATAATCATCAGGCACTACCAACAGGCACAAGCATTGGGCAAAAGCATCGGCCAGAAGGATCGGGCACACGCATCGGGCACAAGCATTGGGCGCAAGCATCGGGCACAAGCATCAGGCACAAGCAGCAGGTACACGATTCAGGCACAAGCATCGGGCACAAGCATTGGGCGCAAGCATCGGGCACAAGCATCAGGCACAAGCAGCAGGTACACGATTCAGGCACAAGCATCAGGCACAAGCATCAGGCACAAGAATCAGGCACAAGAATCAGGCACAAGAATAAGGCATAAGCATCAGGCACAAGAAGCAGGATCACGCATCAGGTACAAGAATCAGGCACAAGCATTGGGCACAAGCATGGGGCACAAGCATCAGGCACAAGAATCAGGCACAGGTATCAGGCACAAGAATCAGGCACAAGCTGCAGGCACAAACATCAGGCACATGCATCAGGCACGAGCATCGGGCTTAAGCATCAGGCAAAAGCAACAGGCACAAGAATCAGGCACAAGCATGAGGCACAAGCATGAGGCACAAGCATGAGGCACAAGCATGAGGCACAAGCATGAGGCACAAGCATCGAGCACAAGAATGGGGCACAAGCATCATGCACAATCATCAGGCATGAGCATCAGGCACAAGCATCAGGCATAAGCATAAGGCAAAAGAATTTGGCACAAGCATGAGGCGCAAGCATGAGGCAGAAGCATGAGGCATAAGCATGAGGCACAATAATAGGGCACAAGCATCAGGCACAAGCATGTGGCACAATCATTACATGCAATCATCAGGCACAAGCATCATTCAAAAGCATCAGTCACAAGAATAAGGCAAACGAATCAGGCACGAGCATCAGGCACAAGCATCAGGCACAAGCATCAGGCAAAAGCACCAGGCACAAGAATCAGGCATAAGCATCAGGTAAAAGCATCAGGCACAATAATCAGGAGCAAGAATCAGGCACAAGCATCAGGCAGAAGCGTCAGGTACAAGAATCAGGCAAGGGCAGCAGGCACAAACATCAGGCACATGCATCAGGCACAAGCATCAGGCACAAGCATCAGGCACAATCATCAGGAACAAGTATCAGGCACAAGAATTGGGAACAAGAACCAGGCACAAGCATGAGGCACAAGAATATGGCAAAAACATGAGGCACAAGGATGAGGTACAAGGATGAGGCACAATCATCAAGCAGAAGCAACAGGAACAAGCATCAGGGACAAGCATCAGGCACAAGCAGCACGCTCAAGAATCAGGCAAAGGCATCGGGCACAAGAATCGGGCACAAACATAGGGCACACGCATTGGGAACTAGCATCAGGCACAAGCATCTGGCACAAGCATCAGGCACAAGCATCAGGCGCAAGCATCAGTCACAAGCAGCAGGCACACGAATCAGGCACAAGATTCATGTGCAAGCATCAGGCACAAACATCACGCATAAGCGTCAGGCACAAGCATCAGGCACAAGCATCAGACACGAGCATCAAACACAAGCATCAGGCACAAGCATGAGGCACAAGAATCAGGCACTAGAAGCAAGAACAAGCATCAGGCACAAGAATCAGGCACAAGCATCAGGAACAAGAATCAGGAACAAGCATCAGGCACAAGCATC
>SZWC01006283.1:0-11596 GCA_023375785.1 Penium margaritaceum | reverse complement strand
CACAAGCATCAAGCACACACATCAGGCACAAGCATCAGGCACAGAAACAAGGCATGAGCATCAGGCATGAGCATAAGGCACACAAATCAGCCAAAAGCATCAGTCACAAGTATCAGGCACAAGCATCAGGCATAAGCATCAGGCACAAGCGTCAGGCACAAGCTGCAGGCACAAGCTTAAGGCACATGCATCATGCACGAGCAACGGGCACAAGCATCAGGCAATAAGCAACGGGCACAAGCATGAGGCACAAGCATGAGGCACAAGCATGAGGCACAAGCATGAGGCACAAGAATGAGGCAGAAGATTCAGGCACAAGACTGAGGCACAAGCATCACGCACAATCATCAGGCACAAGCATCAGGCACAAGCATCTGGCACAAGCATCAGGCACAACATCGGGCACAAGCATCAGGCACAAGAATAGGACACAATCATCAGGCAAAAGTATCAGGCACACGCATCGTGCACAAGAATCAGGCACAAGCATTAGGCACAAGCATCAGGCACAAGCATTAGGTACAAACATCAGGCACAAGCTACAGGCACAAGCATCACGAACATGCATCAGGCACAAGCATCAGGAACAAGGATCAGGCACAATCATCAGGAACAAGCATGAAGCACAAGCATGAGGAGCATACATGAGGCACAAGCATGAGGCACAAGCACGAGGCACCAGCATGAGGCACAAGCATGAGGCACAAGCATCACGCACAATCATGAGGCACAAGCATCAGCCACAAGCATCAGGCACAAGCATCAGGCACAAGAATAAGGCAACAGAATCAGGCACAAGCATCAGGCACAAGCATCAGGTACAAGCATCAGGCACAAGCATCAGGCACAAGCATCAGGAACAAGCATCTGGCACAAGAAGCTGGAGCATGCATCAGGCACAAGCATCAGGCACAAGCGTCTGGTACAAGATCAGGCAAGGGCATCAGGCACAGGCATCAGGCACAAGCAAAGGCCACAAGCATCAGGCACAAGCATCACGCACAAGCGTCAGGAACAAGCATTGGGCACAAGCATCAGGCACATGCGTCAGGCACAAGCATCAGAAACAAGCATCACGCACAAGTATCAGGAACAAGAATTAGGCATAAGCATGAGGCACAGGAATAAGGCAAAATAATGAGGCACACGAATGAGGTACAAGCATGAGGCACAGGTATAAGGGACAAGCACCAAGCAGAAGCATCAGGCACAAGCATGAGCCACAAGCAAGAGGCACAAGCATGAGGCACAAACATTGGGCACAAGCATTGGGCACAAACATCAGGCACAAGCATCAGGCACAAGCATCAGGAACAAGCATCCGGCACAAGAATCAGGAGCATGCATCAGGCACAAGCATCAGGCACAAGCGTCAGGTACAAGCATCAGGCAAGGGCATCAGGCACAGGCATCAGGCACAAGCAACAGCCACAAGCATCAGGCACAAGCATCAGGCACAAGCGTCAGGTACAAGCATCAGGCAAGGGCATCAGGCACAGGCATCAGGCACAAGCATCAGAAACAAGCATCACACATAAGTATCAGGAACAAGAATTAGGCACAAGCATGAGGCACAAGAATAAGGCAAAATAATGAGGCACAAGAATGAGGTACAAGCATGAGGCACAGGCATAAGGGACAAGCACCATGCAGAAGCATCAGGCACAAGCATGAGCCACAAGCAAGAGGCACAAGCATGAGGCACAAACATTGGGCACAAGCATTGGGCACAAACATCAGGCAAAAACATCGGGCACAAGCATCAGGCACAAGCATTGGCGACAAGAATCAGGCACAAGCATCCAGCGCAAGCATCAAGCATAAGGTTTATGCACAAGGAGCAGGAATAAGGAACAGGTACACGATTCAGGCACAAGCATCAGGCACAAGGAACAGGCACAAGCATCAGGTACAAGGAACAGGCACAATCATCAGGCACCAGCATCAGGCACTAGGATCAGGAACCAGCATCAGGCACATGCATCAGGTACAAGCATCAGGGATAAGAAGCAGGTACAAGAATCAGGCACAAGAATCAGGCACAAGCATCAACCACAAGCATCAAGCACAAGCGTCAGGCGCGGGCATCAGGTACGAGCATCGGGCAAAAGTATCATGCACAATCATCAGGCACAAGCACCAGGCACAAGCATCAGGCAGAAGCAAGGCACAAGCATCAGACACAAGCATCAGGCACAAGCATCAGACACAAGCATCAGGAACAAGCATCAGGGAAAAGAATCAGGAACAAGCATCAGGCACAGGTATCAGACACAACGGTCAGGAACAAGCATCAGGTACGGGCATCAGGCACAAGCATCAGGCACAAGCATCAGGCACAAGCATGAGGCACAAGCATCAGGCACAAGCGTCAGGCACAAGAATTTGGCACAAGCATCAGGCACATGCATCAGGCACAAGCATCAGGAACAAGCATCAGGTACGGGCATCAGGCACAAGCATCAGGCACAAGCATCAGGCACAAGCATGAGGCACAAGCATCAGGCACAAGCGTCAGGCACAAGAATTTGGCACAAGCATCAGGCACAAGCATCAGGCACAAGCATCAGGAACAAGCATGAGGCACAAGCATCAGGAACAAGAATCAGGCACAAGCATGAAACACAAGCACGAGGCCAAAGCATGAGAAACAAGTATGAGGTACAAGCATGAGGCACAAGCATGACGCACAAGCATGAGGCACAAGCATGAGGCAAAATCATCAGGACAAAGCATCAGGCACAAGCAGCAGCCACAAGAATCAGGCACAAGCATCGGGCACAAGGAATGGGTAGAAACATCGGGCACAAGCATCGGGCACAAGCATCAGGAACAAGCATCGGGCACAAGCATCAGGCACAATCATCAAGCGAAAGCATCAGGTACAAGCAGCAGACACCCGAATCAGGCACAAGATTCAGGCACAAGCATCAGGCACAAGCATCAGGCACCAGCATCAGGCACCAGGATCAGGAAACAGCATCAGGCACAAGCATGAGGTAAAAGCATAAGGCAAAACCATCACACACAACATGCAGGAACAAGAATCAGTCACAAGCATCAGGCACAAGCATCAGGAACATGCATCAGGAACAAGCATCAGGCACAAACATCACGCACAAGCGTCAGGCACAAGCATAAGGCACGAGCATCAGACACAAGCATCGGACACAAGCATCAGGCACAAGCATGAGGCACAAGAATCAGACGCAGGAATCGGGCACAAAGATGTTGAACAAGCATGAGGAACAAGCATCGGGCACAAGAATCAGGCACAAGCATCGGGCACAAGCATCAGGCACAAACATCAGGCACAAGCATCAGGCACAAGCATTAGGAACAAGAATCAGGCACAAGCATCAGGCCCAAGCATCACGCACAAGCATCACGCACAAGTATCAAGCACAAGCATCAGGCAAAAGCATGAGGCACAAGAATGAGGTACAAGCATGAGGCACAACCATGAAGCACAAGCATTAGGGACAAGCAGTAGGTACAGGAATCAGGCACAAGCATCGGGCACAAGTATCGGGCACAAGAATCATGCACAAGCATCAGGCGCAAGCATCAGGTGCAAGCATCATGTACAAGCAGCAGGCATACGAATCAGGCACAAGATTCAGGCACAAGAATCAGGCACAAGCATCAGGCACAAGCATCAGGCACCAGCATCAGGCACCAGGATGAGGCACCCACATCAGGCACAAGAATCAGGCACAAGCATGAGGCAAAAGCATCAGGCACAAGAAGCAGGAACAAGCATCAGGCACAAGCACCAGGCACAAGCATCAAGCACAAGCATCAGGCACAAGCATCAAGCACAAGCATCAGGCACAAGCATCAGGCACAAGAAACGGGCACAAGAATCAGGCACATGCATCAGGCACAAGCATCAGGCACAAGCTTCAGGCATGAGCATCAGGCACGAGCAGCAAGCACAAGTATCAGGCACAAGCATGAGGCACGAGAATCAGGCAGAAGAATGGGGCACAAGGAACAGGCACAAGCATTAGGCACAAGAATCTGGCACAAGAATCAGGCACAAGCATCAGGCACAAGAATCAGACACAAGCATCAGGCACAAGCATCAGGCACAAGCATCAGGCAGAAGTATCAGGCACAAGCATCAGGAAAAAGCATGAGGCAAAAGAATGAGGCTCAAGCATGAGGCACAAGCACGAGACAAAAGCATGAGGTACAAGCATCAGGAAAAAATATCAGGTACAAGCATGAGGCACAAGCATCAGTCACAAGCATCAGGCACGAGCATCAGGCACAAGCATCGGGCACAAGCCTTGGGCACAAGCCTTGGGCACAACAACCAGGCACAAGAAGCAGGCACAAGCATCAGGCACAAGCATCAGGCATCGGCATCAGGCACAAGCATCAGGCACAAGAATCAGGCAGAAGAATCAGGCACAAGAATCAGGCAGACGCGTCAGGCACAAGCATCAGGCACAAGCATCGGGCACAAGCCTTGGGCACAAGCCTTGGGCACAACAACCAGGCACAAGAAGCAGGCACAAGCATCAGGCACAAGCATCGGGCACAAGCATCAGGCACAAGCATCAGGCACAAGCATCAGGCACAAGAAACGGGCACAAGAATCAGGCACATGCATCAGGCACAAGCATCAGGAACAAGTATCAGGTACAGGAATCAGGCACAAGCATCAGTTAAGAGCATCAGGCATAAGTATCGGGCGCAAGCATCAGGCACAAGCATCGGGCACAAGCCTTGGGTACAACAATCAGGCACAAAGTTCAGGCACAAGCATCAGGCACGACCATCAGGTTCAAGCATCACGCACAAGAATCAGGCACAATAAACAAGCACAAGGATCAGGCACAAGCATCAAGCGCAAACATCAAGCACAAGCATCAGGCACAAGCATAAGGCCAAAGAATCAGGCACAAGAATCAGGCACAAGCATCAGGCACAAGCATCAGGCACAAACATCAGGCTTACGCATCAGGCACAAGCATCAGGCACAAGAATCAGGCACAAGCATCGGGCACAACCATCGGGCATAAGCATTGGGTTCAAGAATCAGGTACAAGCATCAGGCGCAAGCATCAGATAGAGGCACTAGGCACAAGCATCAGGCACAACATCGGGCACAAGCATCAGGCACAAGAATAAGACACAAAGATCAGGCACAAGCAACAGTCACAAGCATCAGGCACAAGCATCAGGCTCAAACATCAGGCACAAACATCAGGCACAAGCATCAGGCACAAGCATCAGGCACAAGCATCAGGCACAAGCATCAGGCACAAGCATCAGGCACAAGAATCAGGAAAAAAAATCAGGAACAAGCATCAGGCACAAGCATCAGGTTCAAGTCTCAGGCACAAGTATCAGGCACAAGCATTAGGTACAAGCATCAGGCACAATCATCATGCACAAGCATCAGGCTCAAGCATCAGGCACAATCATCAGCCACGAGCATCAGGCACAAGCATCAGGCACAAGCACCGGGCACAAGAACCGGGCACAAGAATCCGGCACAAGCCTTAGGCACAAGAAGCAGGCACAAGCTTCAAGCACAAGCATCAGGCACAAGAATCAGGAACAAGCATCAGGCACAAGCATCAGGCACAAGAATCAGGCACAAGCTGCAGGCACAAGCATCAGGCACATGCATCAGGCACGAGCATCAGGCACAAGCATCAGGTACAAGCAACAGGCATTAGCATCAGGCACAAGCATCAGGCACAAGCATCAGGCACAAGCATCAGGCACAAGCATCAGGCACAATCATCAGGCACAAGCATCAGGAACAAGCATCAGGCACAAGCATCAGGCACAAGCATAGGGCACAAGCATTAGGCACAAGCATCAGGCACAAGCGTCAGGTACAAGCACACGGAAAGGGCATCAGGCACAGACATCAGGCCCAAGCATCAGCCACAAGCATCAGGCACAAGCATCAGGCACAAGTGTCAGGCAGAAGCATTGGGCACAAGCATCAGGCACAAGCATCAGGCACAAGCTTCAGGAACAACCATCATGCACAAGCATCAGGAAAAACCTTCAGGCACAAGCATGAGGCAAAAAGAATGAGGCAAAATCATGAGGCACAAGCATGAGGTACAAGCATGAGGCACAAGCATGAGGTACAAACAATAAGCAGAAGCATCAGGCACAAGCATTAGGCACACGTATCAGGCATAAACAGCAGGCTCAAGAATCAGGCACAAGCATCGGGCACAAGCATCGGGCACAAACATAGGGCACAAGCATCGGCCACAAACATCAGGCACAAGCATCAGGCACAAGCATCAGGCACAAGCATTACGCGCAAGCATCAGGCACAAGCAGCAGGCACACGAATCAGGCACAAGATTCAGGCACAAGCATCAGGCACAAGGATCAGGCACATGCTTTGGGCACCAGAATCAGGCACCAGGACCAGGTACCAGCATCAGGCACAAGCATCAGCCACAAGCATGACGCACAAGCATCAGGCACAAGAAGCAGGAACAAGCATCAGGCACAAGAATCAGGTAAAGGAATCAGGCACAAGAATGAGGCACATGCGTCAGGCAAAAGCATCAAGCACAAGCATCAGGCACAAGTATGAGGCACAAGCATGAGGTACAAGGATCGGGAGCACGAATCGGGCACAAGGATGAGGCACAAGCATCAGGCACGAGCATCGGGCACAAGAGTCAGGCACAAGCATCAGGCACAAGCAGCAGGCACAAGCATCAGGCACAAGCATCAGGCACAAGCATCAGGCACAAGCATCAGGCACAAACATCAGGCACAAGCATCGGGCACAAACATTGTGCACAAGTTTCGAGCACAACAATTAGGAACAAGAATCAGGCACGAGCATCAGGCACGAGCATCGGGCACAAGCGTCAGGCACAAGCATCAGGCCCAAGAATCAGGCACAAGAAGCAGGCACAAGCATAGGGCACAAAAATCAGGCAGACGAATCAGGCACAAGCATCAAGCACAAGCGTCAGGCACATGAATAAGGCCCAAGAACCAGGCACAAGCATCAGGCAGAAGCATCAGGAACAAGCATCAAACACAAGAATTAGGCAGAAGCATCAGGCACAAGCATGGGGCACACGCATCAGGCAAGAATGAGGCACACGTATCAGGCACAAGCATGAGGGACAAGCATCAGGCACAAGCGTTGGGCGCAAAAATCAGGCAGACGAATCAGGCACAAGCATCAAGCACAAGCGTCAGGCACATGAATAAGGCCCAAGAACCAGGCACAAGCATCAGGCAGAAGCATCAGGAACAAGCATCAAACACAAGAATTAGGCAGAAGCATCAGGCACAAGCATGGGGCACACGCATCAGGCAAGAATGAGGCACACGTATCAGGCACAAGCATGAGGGACAAGCATCAGGCACAAGCGTTGGGCGCAAAAATCAGGCAGACGAATCAGGCACAAGCATCAAGCACAAGCGTCAGGCACATGAATAAGGCCCAAGAACCAGGCACAAGCATCAGGCAGAAGCATCAGGAACAAGCATCAAACACAAGAATTAGGCAGAAGCATCAGGCACAAGCATGGGGCACACGCATCAGGCAAGAATGAGGCACACGTATCAGGCACAAGCATGAGGGACAAGCATCAGGCACAAGCGTTGGGCGCAAAAATCAGGCAGACGAATCAGGCACAAGCATCAAGCACAAGCGTCAGGCACATGAATAAGGCCCAAGAACCAGGCACAAGCATCAGGCAGAAGCATCAGGAACAAGCATCAAACACAAGAATTAGGCAGAAGCATCAGGCACAAGCATGGGGCACACGCATCAGGCAAGAATGAGGCACACGTATCAGGCACAAGCATGAGGGACAAGCATCAGGCACAAGCGTTGGGCGCAAAAATCAGGCAGACGAATCAGGCACAAGCATCAAGCACAAGCGTCAGGCACATGAATAAGGCCCAAGAACCAGGCACAAGCATCAGGCAGAAGCATCAGGAACAAGCATCAAACACAAGAATTAGGCAGAAGCATCAGGCACAAGCATGGGGCACACGCATCAGGCAAGAATGAGGCACACGTATCAGGCACAAGCATGAGGGACAAGCATCAGGCACAAGCGTTGGGCGCAAAAATCAGGCAGACGAATCAGGCACAAGCATCAAGCACAAGCGTCAGGCACATGAATAAGGCCCAAGAACCAGGCACAAGCATCAGGCAGAAGCATCAGGAACAAGCATCAAACACAAGAATTAGGCAGAAGCATCAGGCACAAGCATGGGGCACACGCATCAGGCAAGAATGAGGCACACGTATCAGGCACAAGCATGAGGGACAAGCATCAGGCACAAGCATCCGGAACAAGCATCAAACAAAAGAATTAGGCACAAGCATCAGGCACAAGCATCAGGCACAAGCGTTGGGCACAAAAATCAGGCAGACGAATCAGGCACAAGCATCATGCACAAGCATCAGGCACAAGAATCAGGCACAAGAAGCAGGCACAAGCATAGGGCACAAGAATCAGGCACTATCATCAAGCACAAGCATCAGGCACATGAATAAGGCCCAAGAACCAGACACAAGCATCAGGCACAAGCATCAGGGACAAGCATCAGGCACAAGCATCAGGCACAAGTATCAGGAACAAGAATCAGGCACAAGCATCAGCCACAAGTATCAGGAACAAGCATCAGGCACAAGCATCAGGCACATCCATGAGGCAAAACAATGAGGCACAAGCATGAGGCACAAGCATGAGGCACAAGCATCAGAAACAAGTTTCAGGTACAAGCATCAGGAACAAGCGTCAGTCACAAGCATCAGGCACAAGAATCAGGCATAAGCATTGGGCACAAGCCTTGGGCACAACAATCAGGCACAAGAATCAGGCACAAGCATCAGGCACAAGCATCAAGCACAAGAATCAGGCACAAGAAGCAGGCGCAAGAAGCAGGCACAAGCATCAGGCACAAGCATCAGGCACAAGCATCTAGAACAAGCATCAGGCACAAGCATAAGGCCAAAGAATCAGGCACAAGCATCAGGCACAAGAAACGGGTACAAGAATCAGGCACATGCATCAGGCACAAGCATCAGGCACACGCATCAGGCACAAGGATCAGGCACAAGCATCAGGCACAAGAACCAGGTACAAGCATCAGGAAAAAGCACCAGGCACAAGTATCAGGCACAAGCATCAGGCACAATGATCATGCACAAGCATCAGGGACAAGCATCATGCACAAGCATCTGAAAAAGAACCAGGCACAAACATCAGGCACAAGCATCAGGTACAAGTATCAAGCACAAGCATCAGGCACAATGATCATGCACAAGCATCAGGGACAAGCATCATGCACAAGCATCTGAAAAAGAACCAGGCACAAACATCAGGCACAAGCATCAGGTACAAGTATCAAGCACAAGCATCAGGCACAAGCATGAGGTACAAGGATCAGGCACAAGAATCAGGCACAATCATTATGCACAAGCATGAGCCACAAGCATCAGGCACAAGCATGCAGAACAAGCACCAGGCACAAGCATCAGGCATAAGCATTAGGCACAAGGATCAGGCACAAGCATCAGGCACAAGCATCCGGCACATGCATTAGGCACAATCATTAGGCACTAGCATCAGGCACAAGCATCAGGCACAAACATCAGGCACAAGCATCAGGCACAAGCATCAGGCACAAGCTGCAGACACAAGCTTCAGGCACATGCATCAGGCATGACCATCGGGCACAAGAATCAGGCACCAGCAACAGGCACAAGCATCAGGCACAAGGATCAGGCTTAAGCATCAGGCACAAGCATCGGGCACAATCATCAGTCTCAAGCATGAGGCAGAAGCATGAGGCACAAGCATAGGTTATAACCATGAGGCACAAGCATTAGGCACAAGCATCTGGCACAAGCATGAGGCAAAAGCATCACGCACAATCATCAGGCACAGGCATCAGGCACAAGCATCAGGCGCAAGCATAATGCAAGAGAATTAGGCATTAGCATCAGGCACACGTATCAGGCACAAGCATCAGGCACAAGCATCAGGCACAAGCATCAGGCAGAAGCATCAGGAACAAGCATCAGGCACGAGCATCAAGCACAAGCATCAGGCACATGAATCAGGAGCAAGGTAGCGGAATATCTGCTTCACTGCCTTCTGGTGCTCAGGTCCGAGGTTGGCCATGTGCTGGGTCACAGCGCTCACAGCCTGTGCAAGGTCCGGCCTGGTTGCCACCATCAGGTACATGAGACTGCCGACGGTGCTCTGGTACTTATGCCGCTCAATTGCATCCGCTTCTCCATTGAAGCTCACGAGGTACTGCCGCGTCTCCAGCAGCGTGCCGATGGGTTTGGCCTCTGCAATACCGAACCGCTGCAAGACATCCTTGACATAACGACTCTGCTGCAATGAAGGAGAGCGTGATTTGCGGTGACGCGTGATCTGGATGCCAAGGAAGTATGATGCCTCCCCGAGATCGGACATCTGGAAGCGCTCCTGCATGGCCTCCTTGAACTCCTACAGTGCAGACATGCTGTTGGAAAGGAGGAGCATGTTATCCACATAGATGATGATGATGAGCACCTCATGACCATGCTGCCAGCGATAGACACTATAGTCACACTTGCTGCGCTCAAACCCCATGCACTGCAGTGCCGCATCCAATTTCCGGTTCCAAGCCCGTGACGCTTGCTTGAGGCCGTACATCGACTTCTGCAGCTTGCAAACCAAGTGCTCCTGGCCATCCATGACAAATCCCTCTAGCTACTCCATGTAGATCTCCTCCTCCAAGTAACCATTCAAGAATGCCGTCTTGACATCCATGTGGTGGATCTCGAAGTCCTCAGCTGGTGCATAAGAGAGGAGCGTGCGCACAGAGGCAAACTTTGCAACAGGAGCAAAGGTTTTAGTGTAGTCCATGCCTTCCTGCTGCGAGTAGCCCTTGGCGACGAGCATTGCCTTGTATGTTTTGAAGCTGCCATCTGCGCCCCTCTTCTTCTTGAACACCCACTTGCACTTGATTACCTTGCGTCCAGGTGGACGCTCAGTCAGCTCCCATGTGCCATTGACGAGCTGCGGCTATATCTCCTTAAGGGTGCACACCAAATCCTAGGATTCGCAAATCTTATTTGGTAGCCACGAATCTTTTCAGGATTCGCGATTCCGAATCCTCGAGAGGGATTCGAACCGAGATTCGCGAATCTTTTGGTCGACACGGGGGGGGGGGGGTCGGCCTCCACGATACCCCAAAAAAACCGGGGGTCCGTCGCACCTCCGTGCAGTGGCGCGGTGCGGGTTCTTGCGAGGGCTGTGATGTGCGTCTTTTTGGTTGTTCAAAACCATGCATGTCGCAATATCTTGTACCCAGGTGGCATGTATCTGGATAGCATGCTCCTCAGCCAGACACATGTAAGTTGGCTGGATACACTCGTTTCTATATTTCTCACTGCAAAGATGCAAACCATCACTTCTGTACATAGTGAACTTGTTTAATTCAAACCCTTTTGCCAAGTTCAGCTGTCCAGTCAACGGGCTTCCGATTACCGGACAGCCTGGCCGATGCCGACAGCCGGTCTGTGGCTGTTTGTCCCTCGGCATCGGCCACGTTGGCCTGCGCAGTGCGC
>SZWC01006282.1:110313-130335 GCA_023375785.1 Penium margaritaceum | reverse complement strand
GTCTCCCGAGGTACCGGTACAGACCACCAGGTACCCGGGTCTCGACCATGAAAGAGTGCATCACCTGTCAGAGACTATGCGGTAGACTTCTATGTGGTCTCCCGGTGCACTGGTACAAACCACCAAGTGCCCGGGTCTCGACCACCGAGAAAACTCTAGTAAACACGTATGGGAAAACAGAGCTGCAAGAATGCACCATACATGTCACAGAAGGAGTAATGGAGCCACTAGGACGCTCTCCCTAAACAAGGCTACACGATAGCTCAAAGCCCATACACCAACACTCCCCCTGGGCTGCAAGAGCTGTCAACAAGGTATCAGCTGAGAAGATACAAATGCTCCCCCGCGAGGAGGGAGTCCTGAGGACATGAACCCCAACATCAATGTGCAATCTACTCCCCCTGCATGCATAAGGTTCTGAATCTATCGCCTATAGATAACACTCATCTCCTCCTGGTTCAAATGATCCTGGGAAGAACAATCCAACAATGATCACACCTGATAGTGACTGGAGATGTGAATACGTCATCAGAGAGGTAAGGATAAGGCTATCATGTGCACAACTCGCTCATGCACTGCCTACCACCTGTCACTCACCACATGGAAGCTGCCAGAGGTCCCAACTAGCGGGATCCTGGGTGTCACTCTCATCAGACTCAGAGGGTGCAGGAGTGGAGAAGACACTCCCGAATGCTCCATGGCTGAGTGAGGAGGTAGAGGGTGTGGCGGAAGCTCCTGGAGTGGAAGGTGAAGACAGAGCTGGACCTATGTGTGTAGAGTGCACTCCTGCAGACGGTACATCAGCTGCACACTCTAGCATGTGCAGGTGCTCCTGTACTATAACCAACTCATGCTGGAGAAGAGAGGCACGCTCACGCATCTCGGCATGATCCTCCTGAGTGACTGTGCGAAGCTCAAACTCAACATCCTCGAGGACAGCTATCATCTCACTGTAAGTGGTGGACAAGGAGTCTACCACTCGGCGTAGCACCTCCACCTCCATCTCTGCTACTCAAAGCTGAGTGGATGCAGGTTTCGTGTCTCCTAAAGCAATGTGTCTCATGATATCCAAGGACTGAGGCAAAGGATGATCAGAAGGATGTAGATGCGAAACAACCTCTGAGGTAGGAGTGCAGGAATCGGAGGTGAAGCGGGGTGGACTAGGTACTGAGAAGGATGATGGGGCTGAGCTGAAGGCGGTCCCAAGGCACTCCGGAGTGTCGTCACTGCTCACTCTCTCAAGATCCCCATCCTGTGAGTCGCTGGACTCAGAACCAGTCGGGCTGTGTCCACTACAACCCTCTCGGAGCATCTCGGCCAGTGCACCCTGTAGTGCACGCAACCACTCCTCTGCATCCCTCAGCTCACACTCTCTAGAAATCTGTATATAATCGCTCCTCCCCATGTACCCAGTGAAGATGTCGCCGGAAGCATCCTGTGATGGCGGGGTGTCGTCGGACAATGTCTCTCGGATGGTGGCGATGTAAGTCTCCTGCGCACTGATCTGACAGCAAATCTCGTCCTCCGCAGCTCGGCATCTCACACAGGAATGACTAGGTGCTGCCAACCTGGTGAAGGGCACTGATCCTGCCGTCACTACCATAGGTGGCCGAGACTCCAACGCCCCCTCCAAGATCTCAGATGGAAGAATGGTGTCTCTATCAGCTGCTGCACTACCGCTGAGAACTGAGGGAAGAGCAGACACAGCTGATGCAGTCGATGCAGCTGAGACTGTCGATGTGGCTGCTGCTGATGATGCAGCTGACACTGCCAACACAGCTGATGCTACCGATGTAGCTGATGCTGCTGATGCAACAGATGCTGCCGATACAGCAGATGCTGACAATGCAGCTGATGCAAGAAACGCAGGGCAGGTTTCACGCATTCATTGCACCCGGTCTCAAACCACCCCTCTCAATGGGTGGCCATTAGTGGTGCCGGTGTTCTCGGCCACCACTCTGTGCAACCGTACCTCCCACCATCTATACTGCCATCACTTGGCAGTTCCTACAGCACCACCTTCTGTGGGACACACGGTCTGCATTATGCCCGATGTGGGCTGACTTGAGACGGGCGATAGTACAGCTGAAAGCAACAAGGACAGCCGCATATGCAGCTTTGAACATTCTCTGGGCTGCTCCTCCCTGTAGCACCACCAGCTGCAGCCGTGTGCTACACCCTGCCTGCACTAATATCCGGCACGATCTCTGTGGTCCTGGCATCTGCATCCCAATCAGGACTCCAACCATCCCGCTCGGCAGCACCTTCTTGGTGGCAGTTGCCGCACTATGACGTCAGTGTTGGCAGCCACATCTTTCGCCCCAAACATGTTCACAGATGTCTTCCTTGGGAACCCCGACAGCAGGACCCGTTGGCTGCACCCTGCGTGCCCCACTTCTCATGGCTGAGTGGGCTCCGGGCAGCCTCTTGAAGAGCCATTGCACACCTCACTTTCACAGTGCCTGCTGGACCTCCTTGGAAACATTTTCCCTAGTTGCTGCACTTCTACGAAACCAACAGTAGCAGATTTGGCTGCACTCGCTACAACATAGGTTTTAATGTCTTGTGCAACTGACCAGCAAGGCAGTTGGGGAGACAGCGCCCTGGCATCTCCACTTGAGACTAAGCCCATCATGACATCATCTGGGGCCGTGCATGAGCGTGAACGCATCAACAACAAGATTGCGTACTATGGAGAGAGGGTGGAGTGTGAGGTTTGGTCGCGTGTTTGCCGCTGCAGTCTCGGTTATCATCCTCGGGAGGACTACAACCTGACTGCCAACTATGAGCGGAAGGACCGCGCTAAGTATGCGGCCTACTGCCATTCTTCCGCCGACGACTCACCGACAGCGCAGGACGCACTAGCCACACGGCCGCCACAGGATCCAAGGCCTCTGCAATCCTCGGTGAGCCCACCCATTGCCCATAGGACATGTCAGTAGATTCAGCATGCTGGCTCTCATGCAGTAGCACCAAGGGCAGAAGTAACAGCTCCAAGGGCATCTACCTTGCACCGCACAATATCTCCAGCTGCCTCTGTGACATCATCAGCACTGCATCCACCTTCTGACATACGGCCTGTTCTACAGGCGTCGCTCGTGTCCAATGCTACTGTTGCTTCTACGTTTATTGCCACTGCATGTGCTAATTGTGCACATGCTAGCAGTGCTGCTGGCAGATTAATTGAGACGTACACTACTGCTACAGCTGATCAAGGACCATTGGCAGCAGCTGCAATTAACATTGCCACGTAGGTTGCTGCAGTAGTACACGTAGTAGCAAAAGAGCAGCAGCAGCCACTGTAATACACAGTGCTGTGACCTCCATCCACATCTCTACGACTCAAGCCTCCTCAGGGTCCCTATCTTCAAGGATTTGTCTTCATATCCAGGTTCTCATCTCCACTGCTACAGCCATCTCCACCCTCATAGCTACTGCATTGATAGATGTTGCATGCCCCATTGTTTCTGCATCCACCGTCAGAATAATCGCAATGTTTGTAGCAGCTGCTCTTCCTCCTCTGTTCTCCCTCGGCCACCAGATCCGGTCAGCTCGACACACTCTTCTTCCTACCCTCTCTTTGTTTCCCTCTGTGGTGGTGTGTTTGTGCATCCAGGTCTAATGCCTTGCAGCACAGCCTAGAACACACTCATCACATTTTCCCACGTCCATTGGGGCAAGCAAAAATCTGTTAAAGTTTTCTTCAACAGGTTCACGTCACCGGTGCCATGCCAATTGACAATGAATTGTACGCTTTGTTGTAAGAAAAATTGTAGCTCAAGCGTATTCTGCTCCAAGCCACATTGAGTGCTCACTGTGCTGTAGAAGAAAAGCTGTGTAGTGAGCAAGAAGATCAGGAAACATTTGTAGAACACAGTGCTAACATTATACTCGACCGTCTCCAACCCACACTTTGTGCTATTTCCTCTGACTTTGCCACTGCCGGCATCGTTGCTGAATTCTCTTATGCACGTGTTTCTACATCTACTACTTATGGCTTGGTGTTGCTGCCACTGCTGGCACAATTTCTGCCAAAGTGCTGGAACTGCCATCGCAGCGCAAGCCTGAATTTGATTCTGTCACACATCACTTCACATCACATCACTTCACATCCAATCTCACCTTCTTGTCTTGGATAGTTCTTTTTAGTGCATGGGCACATGGTGAGCAGCTCTGGGAGTATTACCATGAGCCAAACCCCTCCGTCAATCTGTCCTTTATAAGGACGACGATCTCACTGACAAGATTGGGTCCTATAATGCTGACACTGCACGCTGCACACCTGCTGACCCAGTTGACGCTTATACTCTCATCAAGCGTCACACCACAATCACAGGCCATGCTGCACAGAGTGTCCTCACTGACCAGCTCAACATGCTCTCTATGCCTGATGATGAGACCGCTAATGTCTGCTGGGACAGTAGTCTTTGCCTGCTAAATGACCTGGGCAAAGCGGTGCCTGGCTAGCTTCCTGGTGTCTTGTCCATCCTGAACGGCCTCATCCCAGAGCTGTCCGACATCTTCTGAGAGGTGAAACCCTTTAAGCTTCAGCACCTCGCCGCCAAGCATAACCCTGCAGACACAACACTAGGTATTGGTGCCCTATGGAGTTCATCTAGCAGTGGCTCACCAACTGGTGGAGTTCTCTTCAAAACAGACATATCCATCGTGCTTTCGTCATTGCTATTGCATCGGCCCTTATTTCTTCCCCCGCCTCTACCTCAGCCTCCTTTACATCCATCTCCACCACTATGACTACATCCCTAGTGTTTTAGGGGGCGGCGGTGGATGGGAGATCGGAAAGGGTAACTCGTCATGCGGCCCCGGGAATGGCTCAAGAAGTTGCAGCAAAGGACGGGGATCCTCCAGCTCCTCCTCTTCCTATTTTCCCTCCTCCTACATCACTGTGACATGTTGGAATTGCGCAGCCACTGGTCACTCAGCTCCCAAAATTCCAGAGCCCCCTGACAATGCGCGACTCGCGTCAGCCATGCGGACACACTAGGGACTAGGGGCACTGTGTTTTCCCCTTGATGTTATGTGGATTGAGGACTGGAAGTTTGTTCATTTTCTTCACTGTTTTGCTGCCTGTGGTCAGCAGCTTCCCCTGCACTCTGCCATTGCTGCTATCAGCCGTATTCCTGCGTGTGTCATGTTGACATGGCATTCCCCTTGCCATGAGTGCCGTTGATCGTACTCCCTGGTTCAACCACTGAAGAGTGGTGGAACACCTGATCTGAATTTAGATTTGGATTCCCTGGATTTGTCCATGCAAGATCGAGCTTTGGATCACTCAATTTGAGTGAGCATTCAAAAAGTTAGCCTAGCCCAAAGTTTGGGTATTGGGTGGGTGGAATCTGGTACCCGCCATGGGTGCCAGTGATCTGAGCTTGCCTTCAACAAGCTCCAAATACACCAGGGCCATAAATTAAGTGACTAGAGGAAAATGCCTTGACCAGGGTGAACTTCTCCTTGATTTCTGGACAAGGAAAGGTGCTCCGACGGGTCACCGTTGAAGCGCCTCCCGTTGCCTAGTGTACAAGGCAAGGTGGACGGCTCCACCAAGGGTTACTTCAACGGTTGTAACAGGATTCTACTACTCAAATTTGGGTGTTCTTGGATGATTTGGAAAGAATAATTCACATGATATAAGGATATGACATAATTTCACTGTGCTAAGTAACAAAAACGTGTTTTGATTCAGTTCTACTGAATGCCACATGTTCTGTCCACTCACATCCGTGATCCTTGTGCTCCACACTCTTCACCATTGGTATCCATTCGTTGACCCAAACATTGGTAGCATGAACCAGTGAGAGCTAAGCATCCTTGAGGGTGTCTCTACACCCACTAGTACTAAAATGTCCACATGTTAGGTTGCTTCTGGATCCTCAATTCCAGATCCACCCATCACATGACCTCCTCTCGCTCTATGTTTGTCTCCCTTGGTCCCGTTGGCGCTGTCCACCTTGTTCGTACTGGCTCCATCCAACTTCTTCCGGCTTAGGGTGTGGGGGTTGTTCGCTTTGTGGGCCTTGAGGAGAAATGTTTCTGCCAAACATATTGTATCTGGCCGCTCTTGAGCTCAGTATTCTCTTTGTTACAACTCTTAATGACCACGATATGGACTCCTCCTCCAGTCACCATACAGCATATGTGCTGCATCGCATGTCTGGCCACATTCTGTTTCGTGGCACTTATTGTGACCGCTTGTATCACGTTCCCTCCCTTGCACCTGCGCCTGACATAGTTGCCCTTGTTCACATTGCCCGTTCCCTCTCCCCGGTGCATACCCAATTGCTACATTGTTGCCTCTGTTACATCCACACTGCCACCATTGACAGTCTTCTTCGTAATAAACCTGCGTATAGCCTAGATGCCTGCACCTTCCATGTACCCTGCTCTACTGACTATCTTGATTGTACTCAAGGCAAGATGCATCAATCCCCATTCTCCACCTTTGAGTCTTGCACATCCCATCCCCTTGACCTCTTGTCTGCTGATGTCATGGGATCCCTTGTTCATGATTCTCTCAAGGGGGTTGGTCGTTACCTCCTATGTCTTACAAATGATTTCTCTTGTATGCGCTGGGTCTTTGCACTCCACCATAAAAGTGATGTGTGTTCCACTCTTGAGTCATGGCTTCCTCAGGCTTGGCTGTGGTCGCTGTCTAAAATCTTTTGTTCTGATCGTGGTGGGGAGTTCATGGGACCCACCGCCCGCTTCATCTCCTCTCACGCGGTATGTATGGAGTCCTTGGCTCCCTACATACCCCAACAAATGGGGTCTGCGAACGGTGGAATTGGAAACTTGCTAATGGTGTTTACACTCTTCTCAATGCATCCTCGTTGCCATTGGTCTTCTCTTTGGAGGCTATGACCTACATTACCAAGGTCTGAAACCATGTTCCGCACGGACCTCTCCCTCGCCATGTCACTCCTTTTGAGTGGTGGTTTGGTCGCTAAGCTGATTTTTGCCTCGCTCGTGTCTGGGGCTGTGTCGCTATCATGTGGCTCTTAGAGGATCTTTGCGAGGTTCAACTCAGTTCTCGTGTGTGTCTTTGCACCTTCCTTGGTGTCTCTGCCATGTTCAAGACCTGGCATTTCTGGAACTCTGATCGGTCTCGTGTCATTGAGTGCCGTGATGCTCCCTTCTTCAAGAATGTTTTCCCTCGTGACTTTTCGGGTGTCCCTCCACCTGCCTCTCTCTCCTCGATCTCTCAACCTGGAGGAGATTCCTCTGTTTCAACATCTAGTTTTGGAGGGTCTCTTCTTCCGTCCACTGGCACGGCTCCTCTTGTTGTTTCCCCTCCTGCTCCTTCACCACTTGTCCCTTCCACTACCAGTAACTCCCTTCGCGAGTTGTCCCTGGCCAGCTCTTTGACCCCTTCCCTTGGGGTGTCGCCGGTCTCTACACCCTCTCCGCCATTTGAGATGGTACCTGTCAGTGCTCCGACCCAGTCTCCAGAGCACGTCATTCTAGGCTCACCTTCTGGGTTTAAAGGTGCACACCGGATAAGATTCCCAGTTCCCAGAAAGGATTCGGACTCCCAAATCTGAATCCTATAAGGGATTCAAATTCGTGAATCCTAATAAATATTCGTGAATCTTCAGGATTCACAAACCCTTAGCGGTTCTCATGGACCCTGCCACTTTGCTTCGTGGCGAGTCCAGATTTGTCCCTTTTTTTTTACCCCTATTTCACTATCAAACAATGTGTGCAAAACATATGATCATGGGTCATAAACGTTTCTCGTACATGTAAAATGCTATTGTCATTGAACACCATGAGAGGACATTGTGGGACATTGTGGTAGTGGATGTAAACCGACCTTAAACAGTGTTGACCACTGTTCAGCGGTGGCATGCATAATTCACATTTGTTGAGTGCCGACAAGGATTAATGTTCACTCGACAAATGCTGTCTAGCATTGGCAATCACTGACAAGTATCGACGAGTACTTATGAGCAATGAAGAGTTTCATCGAGAATCAATGTGCCTTGGTGTGTGCTGAACGGTGTCAGCAAGCTTCTACGAGGATCAACATGCATCAACAAGTGCCAACGAGCATTGATCCTGACTGGCTATGCATCTCCGACATTGTCTGAGACCAGAACTACCATCCAAACAGATGTTTTATAACTAGCCTTAATGCCGAAATCCTTATTACACTTCATTCATTTTGGGTTGCACCTCTGTGCAAACCTGGCTTCCAGGATTGGCTGCATGCATCAATCATTTGTTGCATGCAACAACTTCACGAATCCGGATTGCATGACAGTAAACAGGGAATGTTGAAACGAAATAATAATCAGCACATCACATGACTGTGAGCAAGGGATCAAACTACACTATTCCTACGATCCAACCTCCATCACATCGTCATCCTCCCCGCTCTCTCCTTCATCTTCCCCCTCCTTGTATCCGTCGTCCTCCTCCTCGTCGTCATTCTCAAATAGTGACAGCCCCTCCAACTCGTTACACGCAACACTGACGAGCCCATCTTTCCGTGATTTACACCGTAACTTGTTGAAGTGCTTTACTTTGGCGCGACGATGCCATTGGGCAGTACCGGGAAGTCCAGGAGCAACTTCTTGTTGATCCAACTTTTCATGGTTAGCAGGTTTTCAACTGTCAAGTTGGAAAGCGAGTGCCTGAAATCTCTGATAATGTGCCTGCCAAGTGAGAACAAACGTTTGGACGGGGTGGAAGTGGCAGGAACAACAAGCACATCCATTGCTGCGAGGAAAAGAAGATGGATATGCATGCTGCTCCTTTGTGTAGTGCCTAAGCACTTTGTACTTCTTCCCTTTCTATGGCAACTTGGCCCATTTTTCCACCTCCTTCCCAACGTCAACAGCTCTGTCGGTGCCGCCAATGCCGGCTCCCGCACCTCAAACATGTCCCTGGTTGGATCTGCTAAGGCCTCCTCCAAAAATGCATCATCCTCACATGGAGGTGGGGGTGGAGGTCAAGGGTGCAGCTAGTTTGCTTCTTGTGTTGCTGCAGCTGCTGCCGCTGCTGCAGCTCTGTTGCTGCCCGGCTGATGTCCTGCTGCTGTTCCGCATGTGTCCTGCTACTTCCCAACTGATGCCCTGCCCTACCCCTGCTGTGGCCCTACAGATGCCCTGCCCATGCCTTGCTGTTGTCCTGCTGATGTGCTGTTGCCGGTGCTGCAGCTGCCCTTATCCTGGTTCAGTTGTGATCCTGATTGAAGTTGCTGCTGGCTCTCCTGATGGTTCTGATCCTACTGCTGGTTCGAGCTCTTGTCCCCCTGTGACAATACCATGGCCTCGGCCTGCAATTCCAGCATGTGGTTGTGGTATGGCCGCAGCAAGGTGACCACCCTCACCTGCAAAAGTGTAGCAGGCGCCAAGCCCATTAGCGTGTAATTCCTGTCAAAAAGCCTGAGCCAAAACCATGGGTTTGCCACGGTATCAAGCGTGAGGCAGTCATTCAGCAGCCTTGCGTACTTCTTCAGCTTGTCCTCAGCCTCCTTCAGCCTGTCGATGTCAACCAGAAACTGCTCTTTTGCATTAAGGCGCCCTGCAAGCCCTCTCCATCTGCTCTTCTCACACGCCAAGTGAACTTTCGCCTGCCACTTCTCGAGCTTGTCCAACATGGAATAAAAAAATGGAATGATGAGGTTGAGTGCTGGATAGGTCGGGCCAGAGATTTCTTTCGTGTATGCATTGAATGTCTTGAGGATGACGATGAGGAGGACAGTCAGCCCCCACTCATCGCATGAAGGCTTCAGGGCATTGTCCTCGCTGCCATACCCCTCATGTCACCCTGGGAGCACGTCCTTCAGCATATGCATGCGCTCCATCATGTCCAAGGTGGCATTCCACCTTGTCTCGGTATCGAGGCGCAATGACAGGTAGCGGACTCCAGCCGTCGTTGCCGTGTTGATCAACAACTCCTACATTGGAGTAGACCGCTTCACGAACACTGCCACGGCCCGCACCTTCGCGACAATTCCCTCGACTTTGGCATGCTCCAACAAATCCTTGCCGGCGAGGTTCATGATGTGCACTAAGCACCTGATGTGGTATTCTGGTTCAAGGGAAGACTCGGTCGCAGAGATGATGTAGTTGTTAATCATCACATTGTTAGTGCTCTCGTTGTCGAACGTGAGACAAAACATCCGGTCAAAGACCTCCCACTGCTTCAAAGCACCTGCCAATATGTCGAAGGTGTTATGCGCATTGGGAGCGAGCGGCATTGCGGGAAATCAGAGGACGAGCGTCTTCACTTGAAATTCCTACATCCAATACGCAGTGACTCCGAGATACTTCATGCCATTCTCCCCCTTCCAACCGTCCGTGGTGAAGTTGAGGGCGGATGTCACCTCGGCAAGAATCTGCTTGATGCGGTTGCAGAAAGCTACTGCCGCAATCACAATTTGCCGACTGATTTTCATGTGTTCGGGGAGGTCGCATGCAGGTTTTCTGTGCCACAAGGCAGGCTGCAGCTAGTTGGACTCCATGTCTAGGAAGCTCTCATTCTTGTCAATGACGTGCTTCTAAATGCAGTGTTGGAAGCACAGTTTGCAGAACACCGCTCCGAGTGCCGTAACAACCCGACCAATGACTGTGTTTGCAACGTTCAATCCCACTCCTGCCACTGCAGTCACTTCTTCTGTTGATGCATTGACCACGTTGGTGGTTGCTAAACGTAACTTCTGGGCCACCTCCTGCTCCTTCACCTCCAAATAATCTTTGCGGTGCTTTAGCCGTAAGTGTTTCCACATTGCCGACGTGCACCTCCTGTTGTTAGCGTAGTCCTTTGGACACAGACTGCACTGAGCGCAAGGTCCCTTTGTGGGATGGTCAATTTTGTATAAAAAAAATCCACACTAGGCTCTGAGAAGCTCGCTGCGAATCCAATGCAACAAATTTGGCGGGAAACGGTCAAGTGTGTAGTAAGCTTAGGTCAGTTTTAGTCGCAGCCATGCATTCGCACCACCTATGGTAAGTGTCAAGCTCGAGCAGCTAGCAGCTCAAGCGGATGAGCCTCGATGAGCGAGACTCACCAGTCGGCCGGCGAGCAGGGCTCGCCGGCACAACATGCTCGAGTGAGGGCAAATCCCTCGAGTGTCACCAAATCGGGGAACCCATCCCCATCCACAATTATCCATAAAACCCAAAGCAAGTCACTTAATATGCGAGGACTAATCTAGGTTCTTAAGAAGTGTACCACACTGCAAGTCTGAGGACAACCATAGGTTTCATGCAACATCTCAAGGAACCAATTCAGAAACTGAATAGGCAGTGCTGAGAGAGGGAGACAAGCACACAAGAGACGCCTTATGGGTCTGTTTCGGTCTAGCGTGACTCAGAGGCTCACTGTGCATTGCCTCCACTCTCTTGGTCAGCATGCCCTGCGCACTCATGTCTACACCGGAGGGGAGAATATATACAGAGAGGATTAATACGCCCCCTTGGACGTGAGTGCGGTGGGGATGCAACCAAGCTGTCCAACCTGATGGTGAAGAGCTAGAGATGGGAGTGCCTTGGTAATGAAGTCAGCCAACTGAGAATCACCACTGATGGGGCACACTTGGACGGCACCTGCCTCAACTGCTTCTCGAACAAAATGGTACTCTACACTAATGTGTTTCATGCGAGGATGCAGCACACCATCATTCACTGCAATGGGGTGTACGGCAGAGCTGTCACTGTGAAGTGCTACGGCATGAGTGTACAGTCCCAATTCCTCAAGAATTCGTGCCAGCCAAATGCATTCACATGCAGCTTCACCCAACGCCATGTACTCAGCTTCTGCTACACTCCGTGTCACACAGGACTGCTTCGCACTACGCTACGACACCGCAGTTCCCCACACTTGAAACACATAACCACCACGAATGCTGGCCCCATGGTCACGTGCATAGTCACTGTCACAATACCCATCCAATAGAGGACTTACAGAGGGCACAAAGACCAAACTAAGCTCAGTCTTATCCATCACATAGCGCAGAAACTTCAGCAATGCTTTAAGATGTGTCCTTCGTGGTTGTTGACTGAATTGTGCCAGCATGTTTACTGCACAGGAGATGTCTGGACGTGTAGTGGAAGCAAGGTATGATAAACTTCCAGTGATCTGCTTGGAGAGTGTGGGGTCACTGTCCGGTCCATAGTCAGTGGTGTTTGCATCCAGGAGGTGTGCGTCCACATCAGAGCTCATTGGTCAATGCTGTCATGGAAGATGTTGTACCAGGCGTTGGAAACGTGTCGTGAGATGTGCGATGAACCGTCCTTTATGCAAGCTGAGCGTGCGAGCAACACTGTCCTTGGTGATGGTCATACCCAAGAAATTTGTTGCGTCACCCAGGTCGGTCATGCTATAGTACGTGGTGAGCAGTTTCTTTGTTTCTGTGATGAGGGGAAGAGAGGGTGACAGGATTAGCAGATCATCCATATACACAAGCAGGGCGACAGGGAGGCCATGATCCCAGCGCAAGAAGAGGGAGGAATCGCTCACACTTTGCATGAACCCTCCCGAACCTAGAGTGCGCCAAATTTCCTTGTTCCAACAGCGTGGGGCTTGCTTGTGCCCATATAGGGCCTTGAGGAGCAGCCATGCGCGATCTGTACCATCATCAAACCCCTCTGGCGGCTTGACATACAACTCTTCCTCGAGTGGGCCATTGAGGAAGGCGTTCTTTACATCCATTTGATGTATCTCCCAGTCCTCAAGACCCACTACATCCAACAGTGCCCGACTTGTCCTATACTTTCCAACTACGGCATAGGTGTCGGTGAATTCTTGACCGGGTACTTGGTGAAACCCCTTAGCAACCAGCCTTGCTTTGCATTTTTCAATGAGTCCAGCCAAGTTCCTTTTGAGTTTGTACACCCATTTGACATCGGTGGTTTTCCGTCCGGGTGGCAGTGGAACGAGCTCGTACACCCCATGCTCTAGAAGGGCATTCAGTTTGGCTACCTTAGCCTTCTCCCACTCAGACGCGTCAGCGCGCCCCCTGGCCTGAGCAAGAGTTTGAGGTTCCATAATAGTGTGGTCCACGTTCACAGGTCTGGCCATGTGATAATACTGTTGATAGTTCACCCACACTAAATTGTGCAAGGAGCGACGCACCGGCTGTGGAAATGGTGTTATTGTGCTCTCGGTGCTGTTCTGAGACACTTGGGTCTGGAACCCGGGTGGTATGTGAGGAGCACTGGCTTCCGTGCTGCATAAGTCAGTGGGTGTCAGAAGATCTATGGGTACCGGTGATGTTCCTGTCATGTTCTCTTGTTGTCGTGACGGTTCTGTGTGCACAGTGGGTGTGTGAGGCACGAACACAGGCACACTCACATAGTCTGGGTACTGCTCTGGAAGGGTGATGTGTGGGACATGGCGCAAGGTGCAGAACTGTTTGTATTGCATGTGTTCCAAGAAAGAGGCATCCCTACTTTCTAGGAAGTGGTGATGCTTTGGATGCATGTGAGACTCCTACAAAGACACACCATCGACCTCGTGGACTGAGTTTATGGTTTCTTTGGGGTTGTGCAAGCCACACGCAAGCCATAGTGCCCCACACCCTCGCTGGCCTCAAGTCAGCCTTTTCCTTAAAGCACCGCTCCCATGCTGTGACTGACTTGGGCAGGGGCCCCTGTGGCACCCTGTTCCAAGTCACGTATTTGACGGCTTCTTCCCAGAAACCAAAGGACAGGCCGGACTCATTCAGCAGAGTGCGCAACGCATCACCAAGAGTCATGTACCACCTTTGTGCCACACCATTTTGTTGTGGTGTATATGGAGCAGTGGTTTGATGCTCAATACCTTTGGCTTTCAGTTCTACTGTTAAAACACCCATGAAATCTCCTACTCTGTCTGTGTGCAGTATCAGCAGTTTGTAGCCAGTGTGCCGCTCAGCAAGGGGTATCCACTCAGTTATGACATGTTGGACATCCGCTTTTGATTTCAGCAGGAATGTCCAACGAAAGCGACTGTAGTCATCTGTCAGTGTGAGAATGTATTGGTACCCATACTGGACAGAGGACACCGGTATGGGTCTTGTTAGGTCTGCATGGACAAGCTCAAGAGGAGCCTTGCATACCTTCTCTGATCTGGGAAAAGTCTGTCTGTGGGCCTTACCTTCCTGACAGTCAAGGCAGGCATCTGCACTGAGGCCATGTGGAAATTCTTTGGGCAGGAGCCCATGTGCTGTCGTGTGTTTGATCATGTCCAAGAAAAGGTCAGTGTTGATGTGTGCCAGGCGACGGTGTAGCAAGTCTTTGTGCTTGTTGTCAATTGTTGTGATGACATGTGTCTGTGGTCTCTGTGCCTCCGTTTGAATCAGTGGAAACAGAGTGAGGCGGTAGAGCATGTCCACATGTAATGGTCCATCAGCCAATAGAGTCCCAGCAGCATCGAAAAGCACACATCGTTGCTTCTGAGTTAGAGTGGACATGTTCGCTTGACGGTCCAGCTGCCCCCCAGACAAAAGGTTTACCTTCAACTTGGACACGTACAGCACACCAGTCAGCCATAGGATCCCCCAAGGTGCTTGCATGACCACTATACCCACGCCCTCAACCTCCAATACTTCCGCACACAATGTTTTCACACCCTCCACATCATGTGTAGCATACAACAACACAAACAGCTGGCGATGTGATGACATGTGATGCAACGCAGCACTATCAAACAACCATTCATGCATGGGAAGTGAGTGTGACGTGGTGACATGAGTGTGCGGCAATCGCTGACCTGGTGACCGTGGCATCGCCGTTGGTTCTGGAGGCTGAAGCTCCATGGGCGCTGTCCACCCAGTAGCAGGAGCTTCGACCGTGGGCTGCTATGACGCGACCATATCCGTGTAGATGCGTTGCGCCCACTCTGGTGCGGGGACTGGGACGACCGAATTCGGTGGCACATAGAAGGGGAGTGGCCCCTGATAGGGCGGCTGACCTGCCAGCGGCTGCACCAGGGATGGCACGTAGGTTACTCCACCAAAAGGCATCAGTGCCTGAGGTCCAGTGGTCATCGGTGTGGACCATGCTGGTGGCTACAGCTGCTCTCCAAATTGCGGACGAAGTGGTGGAGCTGTGAACCACTGCGGTGACTGCTGTTGCTATGATGGTTTCATGATGTGCTGGAGATCTGGGCACGCACGCCAGAAGTGACCGGGTTCGCCGCAGTCGTTACAGGTGCGCTGTCCACCGCCACCCCGACCACGCCCTCATCCCCCGCCAGGCTGAGTGCCTGTACCTCTCGATCTCCAACCTCCTCCGCCTCTACCTCCTCCCTGATTGGAGTTGGTAGGAACGCCCAGTGAAGAGTGATGCACAAAGGCGTTGGAAGATGGGGTGGTGGCCTCTCGAGCCTCGCCACAGAGGATTTCCTCGTAGTAATGCAGCTCCTCAAATACCTCCAGAAGGTCAGTGTTCTCAATGTCGGTCACCCAGAGACGCCGCAGAAGCCCTCACCAAAACTTCCGTGTAGGGTTCTCCAAGGTGCAGCAGGATGGGGTCCAGCCATTCAAGCACGGAGCAGGAGTCTCTGAGCCCAAGAATGCGGCGGCAAAGATCCATTACCGCATCCCAATACTCGGCTATTGGTGCCCCTTGCTTTGGATACATGTTTCGGAATCTATCGAGAAGGGAGATAACAAGCGCCATGCCCCGTTCCTCATGTCGTGTAGCCAGGTGCTGCCATGCCTCTTGGGGATGCGGAGTCCCACTACAAGGGTCTGCTGGATCCTCCCCTTTTCCTCCAAAGCGGAAGTGATGGATGGCGTAAGATTGGTCGTCGGGCAGCGCCCGGACTAGGGTGTTGAAGGCCCGCAACAGTATGTGGTCCTCAGTTGCATCACTCGAGGGGGAGAGGTATAGCTCCTCCAACCCGTGCTCCGCCGCCCACGCAAGGAAGACAAATTTCCACGCAAGGAAGTCACGCACACCCAAAGCGGGCGGCGTAAGATCCTTTTGAGTCATCACTCTACTGAGATCCTCCCATATCATTGTAACATTGCCGGCTCCTCCACTAGCCCCGACACTGGTGCCTGCACCGACTCCACCTGATGCACTACCGCTCCCTCTTCCTCCCCCTTGCCCTCCAGGCACTAAACCCGCTTGACTCATGGTTCCTGAGGTACTCGCACGTCCTAGGACAGCACCGTGAGCCCTGACCCTTCTCGTTGCCAACCGACAAAATTTCGGCAGCAATTCGCCGGGCCCACTTTGGGCCTAGTTTTCATTTGCGAGCCCTTAGCTCGTGGAACTTGCCTTTTCTTGGTCTAGGGAGCCCTCTGAGGCCACCTGCAACTTGCACTGGCCGTTCTGTGGGCCGAGGAACCCCGTCTCCGCCTCTAGGGGGTGGGTTGGCGCTTGGGCACTCCCTCCTACGCCTTTCTCGCCCTTGCAAGCTTCCCCCTGCCTTCTGCCACCTCTGCTGTCTGTACGTGGCCTGGAGGAGGGCTTTCGACGGCCCTTAGCAGTGTGCACGACCTGTTTTTTTGGCGGCTGTGCAGATCTAGATCCGCGCGTGGCCCAGCCGCCTCCTTTCTCCCTCGGAGCTGCCTCTATACGTTGCTACCAGGCCTAGGAAGACGCTCTGATACCATGAGAAGCTCGCTGTGAATCTAATGCAACAACTTTGGTGGCAAACGGTCAAATGTGCAGTAAGCTTCGGTCAGTTTTGGTCGCAGCCATGGATTCGCACCATCTATGCTAAGTGTCAACCTCGAGCAGCTAGCAGCTCGAGCGGGTGAGCCTTGATGAGCGAGACTCACCCGTCGGCTGGCGAGCAGGGCTCGCCGGCGCAACATGCTCGAGAGAGGACAAAGCCCTCGAGTGTCACCAAATCGGGGAACCCGTCTCCATCCACAAATATATATCGAGCCCAAAGCAAGTCACTTACTATGCTACGACTTATCTAGGTTCTCGAGAAGTGTACCGCACTGCAAGTCTGAGGACAGCCATAGGTTTCATGCAACCTTCCAAGGAACCAATTCAGACACTGAGGAGGCAGTGCTGAGAGAGGGAGACAAGCACACAAGAGACGCCTTATGGGTCTGCGTCGGTCCAGCGTGACTCAGAGGATCACTGTGCATTGCCTCCACTCTCTTGGTCAGCATGTCCTGCGCACTAATGTCCACACTGGAGGGGAAAATATATACAGAGAGGATTAACAAGCTCGGCTTCTTCCCCGGTCTCCTCTTGTTACCGACGTCCTCCTCATCCTCATCATCTTCATTGTCGTCAACATCGTCCTCAATGCTCTCACGTGCAGTCTGCACCACCGCTGCAACATCAGCCATGGCGGAGAATGATGTAGTCACGGCTGCGGCTAAGGCATAGAAGTCGACGCCGATGACACCAATACATTGTGTCTCAGAAATTGCACCACTTCCAAAGTGCCATTTTAATGGTGCAAGTGGCACTGTTTGTTGGATCAGGCTGATCCGGCGAACCGGCCCGGTTTGCCAGCTGCTAATCGGATCAGCAGCTGGCGAACCGGGCCGGTTCGCCTGCTGATTGAGTGCGAGGTCACCTCGCTCCCAATCCTGAGAGCGGCAGATGTGACATCCGTTGAGACATCCAATGTCTTGGCAGATGAACCACACGTCGACCAGTGGACCACTGATTGTCGATGGTTCATCTGCCGGCGCCCGCTATCCACATGCATGTGACGGTCAAAAAGTAGCACGAAAATGGCGGACCAATGACAAACACCAAAACACCACACTACGCATTCCAACCTGGTTGATGCCGAGGGACGAACAGTCACAGACCAGCTTTAGGCATCGGCCAGGCTGTCCTGTAATCGGAAGTCCGCTGACTGGACAGTTGAAGAAGAAATGCTCGAAAATAAACAAGTTCACTATGTAAAGATCACCTGGTTTGTATCTTTGCAGTGAGAAATATAGAAACAAGGGTATCCAGTCAACTTACAGGTGTATGGCTGAGGAGCATGTAATCCAGATGCATACCACCTGGGTACAAGATATTCTGACATGCATGGTTTTGAACAACCAAAAAGGCGTACATCAGAGCCCTCGCAAGGACACCGCACCGCGCTACTGCAAGGAGTTGCAACGGGACCCCCGGTTTTTTTGGGGTACCGTCCCCCCCCCTCCCCCCCGGTTTTGACCAAAATATTTACGAATCTCGGTTCGAATCCGTAGGGAGGATTCGGAACTGCGAATCTTAAAACGATTCGTGACTACCAAATAAGATTGCCGAGTCCTAGGAACTGGTTCGCACCCTTATCTGGGTCTGTCCCGTAGACGTCAATACCTACTGACATTTTAGAGTCACCTTCTGAGTCTCAGGCACCTCCACTTGAACCTTAGCCATACACACACGGGAGGAGACTCCGTGCTCTCCCTCAGCACTCTGGTTCTCAGTCCTCACAACCCTCCCAACTTTTCCCCTGCTCTTCCGCATCATCCTCTTCGGTTGGTCTTTCCACCATGCCGACTGGTCTTGATGCACTTGGCCTTGCCACTAGTGTTGTCCATCCTCACTCTATAGTGGAGTGTGAACTATTGGCTCATGAGTTTCACAACGCTCTCAACGCCTCTGTCCCTGGCTATGTTGCAGCATGCTTTACGGCCAGTGGACTATCCTCTCCCCCTCCTAATAACACCAATGTTCGCAGGCTCGTGAGGCAGCTGGCGCTAAACTTTGGGAGGAATGCCATGTAGGAGGAGCTGACGCCATGTTCCTCAAGGAACATGGCGTCTTTGAGCTTGTGGATCTTCCAGCGGGGTGTAAGGCTGTCTCGGCTCGCTGGGTCCTTAGGTGAAAGCTGAAGCTGGACGGCAAGGTCGACCCGCACACCGCTAGTCTCATAGCCGAGGGATTTTCTCAGATCCCTGGGATTGACTGTGATGAGACCTTTGCTCTGGTCCGCCGGTATACCACAGCCTTTTCTCTTCGGAGCCTGGTTTCCCAACATGACTGGGAGCTGGGGCAGATGGTCGTCAACAATACCTTCCTGCATGGAAGGTTCAACAAGGCAATGTACATGATCCAGACGTCGGGTTTCACCGATGGCACAACCAAGGTCTTGCGACTTCGTAAGGCACTCTATGGGCTCAAGTAGTCACCGCGCTGTTGGGGCATGGAGATTTCCTCCACCCTTGAAAGAGGTGGCTACTGACGTAGCATTGTGGACCCTACACTCTTTCTGAATGCACTGATTGATCCCATCATGGTCATTTTGGTCTATGTCGACGATTTTCTCATTACCTCCTCAAGTCCTCCGGCTATCAGGTTATTGAAGACTCTTCTGCAGTCCACATACAGGATGAAGGATCTGGGTGCCGCACCAGTGTTCGTGGGGATGGGGCTGGAGCGTGAACGACAGTGTCGCACTTTGCACATGCACCAGGTCGCCTATGTGTGCAGTACGGGGAGCGTTTGCTTCCTTGCTAGTGGACACATCCACCGCATCTACACCGATAAAACCAGCAGGTCAGCATTTCCTGAAGTCATACGATCCAGCACAGTTGGGAGAGATTATTGACGTCACCAACTACCTCTGCGTGATTGGGTCCCTCATATACCTCGCGACCACCACACGAGCAGACGTGGCCTTTGCTATCAACTTCTTGGCACAGTTCTCTCTGTAGCCTTGCCAGAGGCACCTTGCGGCAATGCTACACGTGTCCGCTACGCACTGTCCACTGCTTGTGTAGGACTGTGCTACCGTGCACAGCTACCGTGCAAGGTTGAGGGTGTCTGGGTCGACACTTGTCAGTAGCGTACAGACTTTCTCACCAATGCTCTCAGCAGTGGCACATTCAAGGCGGCTATGCATGCTGTTGGTCTACTGCATGCTTGTGATGCTCGATGTTGATGTGAATGCGTCTTGTGGTTCGTGTCGCTCACGTGGTGTGATCGGGTGTTGTGTTTGCTCTCATGTGTGTGTGGGCTCCTCGTCTGTGGGTCATGGAGGAATGTTGGTTATGGGTGAAAGACACGCAAGTGACACCTTCACGTTATGCATACATACACACATATGCGCACGCACACACACACACACACACACACACACACACACACA
>SZWC01006282.1:5883-17764 GCA_023375785.1 Penium margaritaceum | reverse complement strand
TGCTGCTGCTGGTTCCGCTACTGCTGGCACTGTTGCTGCTGCCACCACATCCGTCGCTGCTGCTGCCTTGCTCGGTCGGCAGATGCAACAGCGGAGTGCGTGTGAAGTGGAAGGATGAGTGTGAGAGAGTGGAAGAGGAGAAGGAAGAAGAAGGAAAGGAAGAGGAGGAGGAGGAGGAGGAGGAGGAGGAGGAGGAGGAGGAGGAAAGAGAAGAAGAAGGAGAAGAAGGAAGAGGAGGATGAGATGGAGAAGATGAAGAAAGGGATGATGCTCCCATCTGCGAAGTATCAAGCGCAGCAACAGTGACAAGGCAAGAGGTGTCCAGCGAGTCCATCAGAGCCGCTACCACAAGCAGCAGCAAAAGCGCAACACGAGCTGCTGGTTGCTGCTGCACCTGCTCCTCCTGCTGCCGCCGCCGCTGATACTGTTGCTGCTGCTGTTGCTGCTGCCGCTGCTGCTGCGGCTGCCGTTGCCCCTGCCGGTCACGCTGCCGCTGCAGCTGCCGCTGCAATGATCGGCACTCTCGGGCTGGCCAGGCGCAAGCCAGTGGCGGTGGTGGGGCGGTGGCGCCACCTGTCCATGGGAAGGCGGGCCACCCACTCCCACAAGACGGAGAGCGTGAATGACGGCGGCATTGTCGACCGCAGTTGCAGCGACTGCGACCACGGCCATTGTGTGTGTCTGGCGGCGCGTTGGCGCCCTGCGCGCTTGTGCCACCAACACATGTGCGCGCGCGGCTGCCAGCCATGCGCTGCCTGGCCTTGCCCGTGCCCTTGCCCGCCTGTCTGCCTGCAGCTCACCCACTTGTCCACCCCGCCTCCCCTTCGATCACAGATCCTCGCCGAGAATTGGAAAAAGCAGCTCAGACGGCGGCGGGTCTGCGACGAACAGCCCGACCGGCTGAGATATGATTCTTCGTGCTGCGGATTGATGCTGTCGCCTGCTGCTTCATCTGCTGCTGCAGGTGGTACTTGATGCCATGCCGCTGCTGCTACTGCTGGTGCTGCTGGTAGGCGATGTCCCTCTTTCGGGCCACGCACCATCCCTGCCGCATTGTCATGCGACCGTTTCCGGAAACAATGCTGCAATTGCGTTGTGACTTCGGCAACCCGCCAGAGGTATCGCCGCGTTGCGTTAGCCAGTTTTCGCGCTCATGCAACGGCTCGTTCACCCTGGCTGCCGCAACGCGGTGCTTAATATTGCATTTTTTGTGCAGTCGAAACTGGGGGAATCTCGTGGTCCCATGCCCTTAAGAGCAACGCGGGATCCCACACCGCCGTCGATGGGGCGGGGAGAGTGTGCTTTTCTAGGGTCGACGGCTGTCGTGTGCCCCGCGCAGTCGTCGACTAAGAAACATCGGAGGTATGAAATAGGACCCGTTGTCACTGATGTGAATAAAAACGACGGACGTTTTCCCAACAGGACCTTCCCCCGCTCACCTTTGAAAAGCAAAGCCCCGGCGCCGAACAGAGCAATGTCGAGCCAAAACCCGGTGCGGCAATTCGGACGTCTATGGTGTGTGGCATATGCAGCTTCCGGCTGGGTATGCCACACCGCAGTCATCAACGCGGCAGTAACGACGCGTGAGTCTCGGGATGGGTGGAGCGTTTCCCGGAGTGCGCTTTTGCGCGACGCCATGGTGGACCCCGGAAAACACCACCACCTACCGTTGACTCGTGTCTTGCCACAGGATTTCAGGTCCGGAGAGGGGCGAAATCACCCTTCTACCCAGTCCAAGAGGGTGGTGGTGACGCCCTACTCAGCGAACAAATAATATTCATGCCATGCCAAGTGACTTCAAAAATGGGACTGCCCTGCCCACTCGCTTCACCATGATCGATCACCAGCATGCACCGCTGATCTTTCTACGCAAGGTGGGGCATTTCAAAACCCCTTCACCATTCTCTCTCCCACGTGAGAATCGCGATCGAGCGATTATCTCATTTTTTTTCCAACACTCAAACCCCATGGTTTGATTTAAGGGTTTCTACAATTTGAGCGTGCAGACCCCGTGAAAAATATAAAATTATACATAAAACAAATGGTTTTTCGTTTTCAGAGAAACAATGAGGTCATATCTCAATCGCAATTGAGCGAAAATGCTAGTTTTTTAGATCGGTCAGAGACGCTCCCTTAAAATTGTTTTTCTAACACACAACCCCCCCTTGTTTTAAATTAAAACCTTATTCAAACCCTATCCTAAATTTAACTCGGGACTGAAGGGTTTTAGTTTTGTGAGAGCTCCTGCTAAGCCCAACAGTAACAGTTTTCAACAAGTTCCCTTTCAACGCATGGGGAGTCTCGGACCCCCATGCAAACCACACGCAAACCCCCTATCAAACATTCACAAAGCCCTCGAAAGATGGGTTTGTGAATGTTTGAAAATTTTGTCAACGTTAGCATGTCGAACTTGCATTGCATGTTGCGTCGACATGCTGCAATTTCTCGCAATTCCTGAGAAGAATGTTCACATTTTCAGGACTTCGGGCATGGGAGTCTTATTCTTCCGAACACCCGGTGAGGTAGTTTTATCCTTCCAAACGCCGAATAGGGCAGACACACATTCGAATTTTGTGGGTAATCCCAACATGTACCCTCCCAAGAAATAGCATGCCCCCAAACTTGGTCTGACCGATACACCACCCACCAGCTAGCATTTTTCCACTCAGGCATTGACTCACTGTATTTTCCCATTCATGACAAAAGACACCTCGAAATCATCAAAGAAAATAACTTGTCTGAGGCGATGACCTAACCAGTCGCCAACAAGCTAGAAAACTGAAAGCAACTGGTTAGGAATGAATAATGAGCCACAATGGGAGACCCCTCCAAGTTCTAGCTCCCCCCCACTAGTGTAGAAGTTGTTACTCAGCTAACCAGCCAATCAGAAAATAGCTTTGGACCTATTTTCTGGGAGGCAGGGTTTTCTCAGTGAGCCCTACCAGACGCCCGACAGCCCAAAACCCGGGCGTCGTCCGTTTTGCCTGAAAACTGGACCATACCATAATACCAACGCTGCAAACACAGTCGTGTGGTCAGAATCAGCTAGAAAAACAGTAGCAAGATTTATGGCTGCCCGAACCCGGGTAGTGCCTACGGTGGTCCATGATGCCGAAAAGGGCCATGCAGCATGCAACAAGGACCCTAGGCAGAGCATGAGGATGCGGACGCGATGGGACGTGCTGGACACATGCAGACAGCAACTGCGGTGGCAGTGACCGCCGACAGCACGACCGCCGAGGAGGCCTGCCGATGGAGCTGAGCACATCGCCGGAGAGAGGAGGCTCCAGCGAACTGCGAGTAGACCTCAGCGTGCGTCGGCTCCACCGGATGACACTCCATCAGCGTCGAGTCTCGCCGTCAGTCATCTGCACGCCGATGTACACAAGCCGGGAGGACACAACAGAGCACAATGAGAGATGCGCACAAACCAACACTCTCCCATGACTCACAAGAGTAGTGTACATGGGTAGGCAGAGAAACGGTCAACATCCAGACTCCCCCAAGGTACGCAGAGACGCAGGCAGAGACAAAGAGGGCACCTCACGGACGCACGCCGATTGAACTCACAGCCTTCTTGAACGAGTCCCGCTTCAGTGCCTTGGTCAGGAAGTCAGCCAGCTGTCGTGCTGTCTCAACCCATATGATGCTGATGCTGCCGTCATGCAACAACGAACGCACATAGTGATACTCAACATTGATGTGCTTAGTGCGTTTGTGATGAACACCGTCATTGTCGGCGATGGCCATGGCACTCTCATTGTCACAATGTAAGGTGATGGATGCGACAGACTGACGCAACTCGGACAACAGACGATGCAACCACACACTGTCACACGCGCCTGAGCCAAGGGCCACGTACTCAGCCTCAGCAGTGCTGCATGCAATGCACCCCTGCTTGCCACTACGCCAGGACACAAGTGTGCCGCCGATCAGAAAGATCCAGCCCATGCGACTCTTACCGTCTGGACTGCCGGCCCAGTCACTGTCGGTGTAGCCTACTGCGACGACGGACGGCTGACGGCGGAACATGAGACCTCGCTGAGGGGTCAAGACGACATAGCGCAGCACTCGGATCGAGGCCTCGAAGTGGAGGTGACGCGGCTCCTGAGAGAACTGGGCCAGGAGGTTGACGGCGAACGCGATGTCTGGACGCGTCGTCGTCGCCAGGAACATCAGTGACCCGATGACCCGCAGATACGTGGTCACATCAACTGGCTCCCCCACAACAGCTAGGTCAGGACTCTTCAGCTTCACCTGGCCATTGGGTGACATGGGTGGAGATGCGCTAGGCACAAGGGGCAGGTCCTCGGCGAAGCGAGTGGACAGGGTCTGCACATAGGCAGCCTGGTGGACGTGCAGGATGCCCTGGGAGCGATCATGCTCGAGCTCCATGCCCAGGAAGACTCGGGCACACCCGAGATCCTTCATCTGGTAGGCGGCGTGCAACAAGTCCTTGACACGCTGGATGGCAGCCGTGTCTAGTGACGCAATGAGGAGATCGACGACGTAGACCAGAATTGGGCGAAGGTCTGACCTCGCGGGCTGACGAACAGTGCGGGGTCAGCGGTGCTGCGCTGGAGGCCGCCACGGAGAAGCGTGCTGCTGATCTCCTAGTTCCAGCACCGAGGCGACTACTTCAGGCCATGCAGGGCCTTCCGCAGCCGCCAGACTCTCCCAGTGCCGTCGTCGAAGCCTGAGGGCTGCACCATGTACAGCTCCTCACCCTCCAGTGAGCCATGGAGGAACGCGTTGCTCACGTCCATCTGATGCAGCTCCCACCCGTGCTGGGCAACCAGGCTGAAGAGCGCCCGGCTGGTGGAGAACCGACCGACTGGGGCGAAGATCTGGTCGTAATCGACCCCAGGGACCTGAGCAAACCCCTTTGCTGTGAGGCGGGCCTTGTACTTGTCCAAGGATCTGTCAGGCTTCCATTTACGCCGAAAGACCCACTTGGCGCCAATGGCCTTCCGACCTGGAGGGAGGTCGACGAGGTCATACACGTGGTGCTGCCGGATGGCAGCGANGTTGCTCACGTCCATCTGATGCAGCTCCCACCCGTGCTGGGCAACCAGGCTGAAGAGCGCCCGGCTGGTGGAGAACCGACCGACTGGGGCGAAGATCTGGTCGTAATCGACCCCAGGGACCTGAGCAAACCCCTTTGCTGTGAGGCGGGCCTTGTACTTGTCCAAGGATCCGTCAAGCTTCCACTTACGCCGAAAGACCCACTTGGCACCAATGGCCTTCCGACCTGGAGGGAGGTCGACGAGGTCATACACGTGGTGCTGCCGGATGGCAGCGATCTCCTCGGCGCAGGCAGCATCCCAATGTGCGGCCTCAAGGGAGGCTCGAGCCTCGCGTAGGGTGGCTGGATCCTCTGGGCGCGCTGTGGATTGCTGGGCGGACCGAGAGGGCGTGTGCATCACGAGCCCCAGCTGGGATGCGGGCGAGTGTGGCCACAGCAGCATGCCGATGCTCATGATGAAGCATGGCGTAGCCCAGTGCAGAGCCCGGGTGAAGGTCTGCGATGATGGCGGACGTGGTCAGACCAAGAGCCTTCGTGCCAGGGTCCCCACTCATGACCATGGGAGTGGAGGAGACACATGGAGCCACAGGGGGTCGAGGCGCCACGGGACGCGGTGCGACGGTTCGCGCGCTCACTGTCGGCCGAGGTCGGAGGCTGCCGCGTGGGCCACGTGTGTAGCGCGGTCGGGCAGGAGATGGCCTTGAGTCCGATGGGCCGACGGAGGCGGACGGGGCTACTGGCCCGGAGGAGCTAGCGGACGCGACTGGGGCTATCGGCCTGGAGGAGCCAGCAGAGGCGACAGGCGCTACTGGCCTGGAGGGGCCAGCGGGCGCGACTGGGGCTGCCGACCTGGAGGGGCTAGCGGACGCGACAGGAGCTGCGGGCCGAGAGGGGCCGCGGGCGCGACTGGGGCTGCCGGCCCGGAGGGGCCAGCGGACGCCACAGGAGCTGCGGGCCCAGAGAGGCGAGCGGACGCGACTGGGGCTATCGGCCCGGAGGGGCCATTGGAAGCGACTGGGGCTGCCGGCCCGGAGGGACGAGCGGAAACGACAGGCGTTGCTGGCCCGAAGGGGCCAGCGGACGCGACTAGGGCTGTCGGCCCGGAGGCGCCATCGGAAGCGATAGGCGCTGCTGGCCCGCAAGGGCCGGCGGATGTGACTGGGGCAGCTGGTCCGGAGGGGCCAGCTGACGCGCCGGGGACTGTTGGCCCGGGGGGGCCAGAGGACGCGACAGGGGCTATCGGCTCAGAGGGATGGAGTGATGTGTCACCCGGAAGCGATAGGATGGAGGACGGACTCACCACTACCCCACGCGACGGGAGGGACACGGACGAGCCGGAGCGGATGAGGTCGCGGGGAAACGGGTCCTCGAAGAAGAGGGCATCACGGGACTCGAAAATGCAGTGTTGGGACGGGTCCCAGAAGCGCCAAGCCTTGGACTGACGAGACACACCGAGGAAGGTGCAGGGGCATCCGCGGGGGGTGAGCTTGCCGTCCTGCTGTGGGGCGGGCAGCCACACAATGGCCACGCAGCTCCAGACGCGAGCCGGACGGAGGTCAGCGCGCCGACCGCACCAGTGCTGGTATGGCGTGGACTGGCGGGGAAGGGGACCGTGGGGAACCCGGTTCCAGACCCAGGTCATGTAGGCCATGGCTTAAAAATAGAAGCCATCGGAGAGACCGGACTCGACCCGCATGGTGCGAACGGCGTCGGCCATGGAGCGGTTCCACCACTCGGAGACGCCGTTCTGGGCGGGTGTGTTGGGCGCAGACGTCTCATGGTGGATCTCGCGGGAGGCGAGAAAGGTCGTGGCCTCACCCATGTACTCTCCACCGGGATCGGAGCGAAAGCGGCGAAGAGGGCGGCCACACTTGCGCTCCGCAAGGACAAGCTAGTCGTGAATGGTTCGGGCGACATCGCTCTTCTGTCGAAGGCAGAAGACCCAACGGTAGAGAGAATAGTCGTCCGTAAGGGTGAGGACATAGCGGCCATGCTCACCGACGGACTCGGTGGGGAGAGGGCCCATGACGTCCGAGTGGACAAGGTCGAGAGGGGCGGAAGCACGGGAGGAAGACAGTGGGTACGTGGACCGGTGCATCTTCCCATGAGCGCAGTCAATGCACTCAGTGGGGCACGGGAGAGGGAAAGTCTCCGGGTCAAGGCCCTTGGCCGGCTGGGTGCGGAGCATGCTCTCTACAGCATCAGAGTGGACGTGGCAAAGGCGGCGGTGCAAGAGGCGGATGTGCTGAGGAGAAAGCGTACTGGTGAAAAACACATGACCTGTGGCGGCCGACGGGGAGGAGACGGGAGGGGAAGAGGAGAGGCGAGGAACGTGCCACAAGTTTCCACGGGCAGTGACGTGCAGTACGACAAGACCAGACGGACGCAACGATACAGTGCCGATACCACGCGAGTGCACAACGTCCATGCTCATGCGGTCAAGGGCAGTCATGGACAGGAGGCTGAGCTCGAGACCAGGGATGAAGAGAACATCGGTCAGAAAGACGTCACCGGCAGGACCACGAAAACGAACGACGCCAACACCACGGACAGGTAACACTTGTCCGGAACCCGTCCGGACACCGGAGACATCGCCGACAGGACCGGGCATACTAAAGGCCTCACGAGAGGCCGTCATGTGATGCGTGGCCCCGGAGTCGATGATCCAGGTCTCAGCAGGGTCCTGGACAGGGGTCGCCAGATCGCTCACAGTCACATGGCAGCAAGCAAGGGACGCGGACGCGGTGGAAGGAGGCGCGAAACGGGACTACCAATCGTCAAGCCACGTAATTTCGTCAAGGAGTGGGGTGGAGAAGACCACGAGAAACGACGAGATAGACGAGGAAACGGGACACGACCGCAGCTCAGTCTCAGTCATACAGGGCTGGGCCGGAGGGTAGGAGGTGACGCAACTCACACTTCCCTGGGGAGGAGGGCAAGGCAGGCCAAGCTGGAGCGCGATGAACTACTCCAGCTGACGCTCACGGGAGGACGGCCCAGGAGTGTAGACGGAGTGCGGAGTGACGGCGCTGGAGCCCGGGTAGTGGGAGGACTGAGTCGGCGAAGGAAGCGGAGGTGCCGACGGCTGTGGGTAGTACTGTTGTGGATAGTATTGTTGCAGCGCGGGTGTCTCCGGGACAGGAGGAGATGTTGGAGTGGCATAGCTGCTGGACGAGGTCAGAGTGTCAGGGCCAGCAGCAGCGATGGTGGCAGAGGTGAGATGGTGCTCCCGCTGGCGACGCATGGTGGCGATGACGCGCGCCTTGTCCGTCGGGAGAGGGCACGTGTACCACCCGTGCCCGGGCTGGCCATAGTTGTGGCAGACCGAGCCACCACCGCTGGACCCGGTCGATGACTACTGCTGCTGCTGTTGCGGTGGACCCTTGCCTTTCTTGTTCCGACTTTTCTTATTCCTCCCCGAAGACGATGAGGTAGCTGCGACGGGGGAGGCGACGGCCACGGAGGCAACGACAGGGGAGGCGACGGCAGGGGATGCAAGGGCCTCCGTGCGATGGAGCTGGGACTCCTGGCAAGCTTCCTCAATGCGGAGGAAGAGCTCATATGTCCAGGGCATGAGGGTGCCCTGGGCCTCCATGGTGGAGAGGACGTCCTGAGGGTAGTGGACGAAGACGTCTGCGTACGCGCTGGTGGCGCCGCGCTTGATGGTGAGGAGCGCGGACAGAGGGGGTGGAATAGATTTGCCGAGTCGATGGAGGATGTCCTCTGCCCGCTGCCAGTAGGCAGTGACCATCTCGGTCTCCCCCATGTGCAGGGAGTTGAACTCCCGGACCAGGCGGCTGATCTCAGCGTCGCTGGACAGGCGATGGGGCCTGGTGAGGACGTGCCATTCGGCTGCAGGATCTGGGATGTCGCCAGCGGTGAAGTCGCCGAGGAAGGGCTCGAGGGCAAGGCGGGAAGCAGGGGGGGCGACTGGGACAAGGGCACGGACGGCGCGACCAGCGTCATACAGCTGATCGGCCTGGGTGGAGTCATAAGGGAGGGTGTAGAAGGCCCATAGACCCTTACCCTGTGCCCAGATCCGGAAGCTGAGCTCCCAGTTCCGGAACTGCTCGCCGGCTTGAAGCGACGGCGGCGGCGTCTCAAAGTCCTTCTACCTGCGGCCGGCACCGAGAGTGGGGCCAAGGACGGAGGTCGCTATCTGCCGCTGGCGCTGAGTCTGCTGCTGTGCTAGGTAGTACGTGGCAGCGGATACAGCAGGGCTAGCATGCCCTGGAGGGATGAACGACGGCAGCACACTGGTGGCGGTCTGGGAGGCGACTGGCTGTAGCGCTATAAGCTGCTGCGTCAAGGCGGCGAGCTGTTGCTGAAGAGCAACGAGGGGATCAGGATTGCCGCCAATGCCACCAGTGGGCTCCTGCTGCTACTGCAGTGGCGGCGGCTGCTACTTCGGCATCGGCGACGGCTGCTACTGCTACGGCGACGGCGACTGCCCCTACTGCTATTGTTGTTGCTGCTGCTGCTGCTGCTGCTTCGGCTGCTGCTGCTGCGGCAGCGGTGGCTACTATTGCTGCAGCTGTTGCTGCTGTTGTTTGCTGCTGCTACTGCTGCTGCTGCTCATGTAGCTGCTGCTGTTTACTGCTGGTGTTACTGCTACTGCTACTACAGCTACTGTTGCTGCTGCTACTGTTGCTGCTGCAGTTGCAGCTGCAGCTGCTATTGCTACGAGCCGGTACGGCTGCTGTGGCTACTGCAGCTCGCTGCTGCAGCTGTTGCGTGCTGCAGCACCTGCTCGTTGCTGCTGCGGGCTGCTGCAGTGAGCTGCGGGGCTGGGGGATTTTTTTGTTTCCCTTTTTTGTTCTTTTTTTCCTTGTCACTACGGGCAACAGCCCGCTTTCTGCTGCGAGCCGCGGGCTGCTGCTTGCTTGGTAGCAGCGAGCTGCTGCTCGCTGGCAGCAACGGGCTGCTGCTCGCTGCTCGCTCGTTGTGAGCAACGAGCAGCAGCAGCCACGGCTGGCAGCTGCCAGCTGCTGCTCGCTGCTGCAGCTGGCTGCTGCTGCAGCTCGCTGCTGCTGCTACACGCTGCTGCAGCTGCTGCGTTCTGCTGCTGCCGGCTGCTGGTGCGGGCTGCTGCTGCGCGCTGAAAACTGCTGCTGCTGTTGCGAGCTGCGGCTGCTGCGGGTTGCTAAGAGCTGCTACTTTTGCCTACTGCTGCTGCTGCACGCAGCTGCTGCTGGCTGCTGTTGTGGCTGCTCGCTGCCTTTGCCTGCAGCTGACGCTGGTGCCAGTCACTGCACCTGGGTGATGTTGCAGCTTGCGTCGTCGCCCGCAGATGTTAGACGCCGCGTGCCACTCACCTTCTCGCATCACGCGTGGGGGTCAGCGCTGTCGAAAAATTTCGGCAGCATTTCCCCTGCACTGGCGCGTATGGGGGTCCGCTGGTGTTGTCTGGCACCTGTTCGCCAGTCTTGTGCTGCTGCTGCTACACTCTGGCTCTGATACCAAGCTGGAAAACTGAAAGTAACTGGTTAGAAATGAAGAATGAGCAACAATGGGAGACCCCTCCAAGTTCTAGCTCCCCCCCACTAGTGTAGAAGTTGTTACTCGGGAAACCAGCCAATCAGAAAATAGCTGTGGACCTATTTTCTGGCAGGCAGGGTTTTCTCGGTGAGCCCTACCAGATGCCCGACAGCCCAAAACCCGGGCATCGTCCGTTTTGCCTGAAAACTGGACCATACCATAATACGGACGCTTCGAATACACTCGTGCGGTCAGAATCAGCTAGAAAAATAGTAGCAAAGAGTTATGGCTGCCCGAACCCGGGCAGTGCCTACGGTGGTCCATGATGCCGAGCATGGCCATGCAGCATGCAACAAGGACCCTAGGCAGAGCATGACGATGCGGACGCGATGGGACGCGCTGGACGCATGCAAACAGCAACTGCGGTGGCAGTGACCGCCGGCAGCACGACCGCCGAGGAGGCCTGCCGATGGAGCTGAGCACATCGCCGGAGAGAGGAGGCTCCAGTGAACTGCGAGTAGACCTCAGCGTGCGTCGGCTCCACCGGATGACACTCCATCAGCGTCGAGTCTCGCCGTCAGTCATCTGCACGCCGATGTACACAAGCCGGGAGGACACAACTTAGCACAATGAGAGATGCGCACAAACCAACACAACATGTTGAGCGACAATGTAGACATCGGGGCATACGAGCGCCTAACTTGAAATTCATCGCTCAGGAATTTGGCGGTCCGCAATGAATGTATGATTTATTCGTCGGTGAATTGTGTCGGTGCCAAGCTCCGACCTTATGTAAAAGTCTCACCTCCCAGGCCGCCCCAGAGGTGAGCTTTCGAGGGCCGCTACTTTTATGCAACGTAAGAACTATGCATTATGCCCAAAGCATGTGAACTCTGGCAGATGACCATGGAAAATGCAGAATTGAAGAAATCTTTCATAATGAAAAGTCGATGTTCGAACTACACCAATATCCGAGAAACAAACAATTGCATAATTTAGAAAATGTGGATGGTCGTAATTGCCCGTGTGTCACAATGACCGGACAGTCGTTCATGGCGGCTTCTAACTTCGACCAAAGCAGTCATTGTTGAGCTTTCGATGGGCCAGGAAGCAGATATGGTCCAATTTTCGTGCTATTTCAGCGGCCCATTACCTCGCATGAGGACAGAGACATAAAAAAGATTGTCCGGGCAATTTTCCCAGTAAATTTTGAGAAACCCCAATGGTGACTTTCAAGGGTTGTGGTTTCATGAAGGTTCAGCACCTCCCTAGCCCCGCGAGGGAGGGGGGGAGGGGGGCTGGGAGGTTCCTTTTGAACAAAGGAGGAGTTCAGTCTCCAAACCTTCTTTGCACGCGCAATTTTGGGGGGGGGGGGGG
>SZWC01006281.1:107624-131104 GCA_023375785.1 Penium margaritaceum | reverse complement strand
TCATCGACATAGACCAGGATGGCGGTGAACCGCTCGGGTGTCGGTAGGATGAACAGAGAGGGGTCTGCCTCACTCTGTACGTATCCTGCACGAGTCAAAGTGCCAGTGATCTCCCGGTTCCAACACTACGGAGACTGCTTGAGGCCGTACAAGGACTTGCGCAAGCGCCAGACCTTGTCACCGTCCTCAAAGCCCGGTGGCTGAGCCACGTAAATCTCCTCATCCAGAGAGCCATGGAGGAACACATTGTTCACATCCATCTGGTGTAGTTCCCAATCATGCTGAACCACTACACCGAACAGAGCTCGAGTTGAGGTCATGCGGCCGACAGGGGCAAAAGTGTCAATGTAATCGACTCCCTCAATCGGAGAGTACCCGTTGACGACCAAGCGGGCCTTGTAGCGTTCCAGTGAGCCATCTGGCTTCACCTTCTTGCGAAAGACCCACTTGACCTGAATAACCTTCCTCCCAGGAGGAAGGTCGACAAGCTCGTAGACTCTGTGCTCTCGGATAGCGTGAAGCTCATCATCACAGGCAGCACGCCAAGCGTCAGCATCCTGTGATGAGAGAGCCTCCCTCAGTGTGCCTGGATCGGGCGCCATAGAGGGAGAGCTTTGCGTGGTAAGTGCACACGCCTTAGTGTCGGGCCTGACGACCACGAGATCAGCTGCTGCATCACCGGTAATATGGAACTCGCGAGTGACGAGGTCATATCCTAAGGGGCACGCTGGATGTACCTCTATGAGCTCAGTGTGGACACTCAGACCTAGGGCGGGAGACCTAGAGGGGGCTGGAGCGGACACATCAGCCTGATGAGAGGTGCTCGCTGGCGTGGAAGTCTCCCCCATCCGCTGAGAACCCTCATAGGAAGGAACATGGGTGGCAGAGAGTGCTGTGATCGAAGTCAGGTCACGGTAGGTGAGAGACTCGAAAAACAGCGCGTCGCGGGACTCAATGACGCGACGACGAGTAGGGTCCCAGAAGTGCCAGGCCTTCAACCGCGGGGAAATGCCTATGAAGACAGAGAAGCGACCCCGAGGTGAGACCTTGGACCCTTGCTGGTCCTCGGTGTACCACACGGAGGCCAGAGAGCCCCAGACGCAAGCGAGACGAAGCTCAGCATGGTGTCCAAACCAGAGCTCGTGCGGTGTAATATGGTCCGGAAGTGGACTGTGCGGAAGGCGGTTCCAGACCCAAGTCATGTAGGCGAAACCCTCAAAGACAAAAGACTCCGGGAGACCACACTCAGACCGCATGGCGCGAACTGCATCCTCCATGGTGCGGTTCCATTGCTCAGATACATCGTTCTGCCGGGGGGTAGCAGGAGCGGAGACCTGGTGAAAAATCCTCTGCTTAGCAAAGAATGAGTCCATCTCGCCAAGGAACTCGCCGCCGCGATCTGAGCGGAAGGTATGTAGCGTGTGGCGGGACTGACGCTCAGCCATCACTAGCCAGAGTCGAACCGCAAGGGTGGCATCGCTCTTCTGACGCAGGCTGTAGACCCACCGCATTCGGGTAAAGTCATCAGTAAGAGTCAGAACATACCGGCCCCTCTCGGACAGGGACTCGATCGGGAGAGGGCCGAGAAGGTCTGAGTGAACCAACTCAAGAGGCCGAAGCTCTCGGGAACGAGAGTCAGGGTAGGTGCACCGGTGCATCTTCCCCTGAGCGCAAAAAAGACCGTCAGTCTTGGGTGGCTTCTCGAAAGAAGCCACGTCAAGACCAAGAGCGGGCTGTGTCCGAATGAGCTTCGACAGAGTGTCGGAGTCCACGTGACACAGAAGGCGATGAAGCAACCTCTGATGTTCCAGAGATACAACACCAGTGACAAAGACACGACTAGAGGAAGAGGAAGAGCAAGGGGAGGAGGGCCGAGCGATGCGATACAGATCATCTATGACTGAAGCATGCAAGATGACACTACGGGTGTCAGTAGCAGTCACAGTCGTTGAGTCAGCGATATGCTCCAAAGAGAGACCCATCAAGGTATAGGCACGCACAGAAGGCAAGCTGAGCTCAAGATAAGGCACAAACAACACGTCGGAAAGGTACAAGGGGCCAGACGGACCATCGAAGCATACAACCCCAACACCATGGACTGGCAAGGGTTGACCAGACCCTGTAAGAACGGACAAAGAAACAGTCTGTGAGCCACCCGACGATGACAACACACTCGCACCTCCCTGAAAGCTGAGCGCCAGAAGGTGGCGAAGCTCGGCGATGATGCGGTCGCGCGGGTCCGGATCTCTGCTGCTCGTAGGTGAGGAGGCAGGAACAGCTGCAGTCATGGCAGCCGCGCGTCTAGAGGAGGATGCGGGTGACGTGCAGGACGTGGAACGGAGAGCATGGGCAGCCTTGAGCCCACGAGTCATCCGCACCCAGTCAAGCGGCTGCTGGCACTCGGTGTAGCGATGGGCGCCTCCACAGTTGTAGCACTGCACAGAACGGCCACTGCTACCATTGGATGACGACTGCTGCTGACCTGATCCACACTTCCTATTCTTCTTCTTCCCTTGGGCGGCTGCTGCAACGCCTTGTGTCTGCGTGGGTGTAGACGGGGTCAAAGAGGAAGAGGAAGATAAGGAAGTGATGGAGGAGGAAGAGGGAGACTGCGGGAGGGAAGATGGTGGTGATGCGATGGCTGCTGCAGCGAGGGAAGTCTCCTTATGGGCTACGGCTGCCTCACAGGCTGAGGCCACTCGAAAGAAGAGCTGATGCGCCCAAGGAAGCAGCTGCAGAGTGGCTGAGAAGGGCTCGAGAACAGCGTCGCTGTACCGTGTGAAGATGTCGGTGTACTGGAGGCGAGCTCCGAGCATAATCGTATGAAGCGCCCACAGCTGTGTGCCTCCTGAGGTCCCCAAGCGCATGTAGATGCGCATGGCGCATCGCCAGTAATCCGCTGCAGGCTCCGTAGGCCCCTGACGGAGCGAATGGAAAGCACGAATGTGTGATGCACGAGTGGCGTGCGTCTCTACGGCCAGTAGGGATAAGGCCAGATCCCAACCTCCACGGGGATCGGCGCCGGTGCTTGTGCCGGCCTCGCCAAGGAAGGGGCGAAAGTCGATGACGGTCTCGCGTGGCATGGCGTAGAGGAGTCCGCGCATGGCCCGGGCTGCGGTCAATACCTGTGCTGGGTCTGTAGGCTGGTACGGGTTGTGGTAGTAAGACCACACTCCCTCAGAAGTAGCCCACACCTGAAACAAGATCTCCAAGCAATCGAAGCCATCCTCACTGATGTACCGTGGAGGTGGTGCCTCAAAATCCTTGGGCTGCCGCTCCGTAGGGAGAGCAACCACAGGCTGAGCAGGACGTGGGACGGGAAAGAATCCTAGAAGAGGATGGTCACCGGGGTAGTCAGGTGACGATCGTATCGGGGAATACGGAGGAGATCGGGTGCCCGTCTACAGCTGCCAGAGGCACTCCTGAAGAACTCGAATCTCCTGAGTCGGGGAATCATCCGTAATGCCTGGCATGAGTGGCTCATCATCCAGGAGGTCAGCAGGTGGTGGGACAGGTCGAGCGCCTGTCACGGGTGCCCGCGCCGACTGTTGAGTAGAGACCGCGACGCCGGCAGCTCCCTCAGAAGCCCGCTGAGGAGTCGTGGACTGAGCACGCAGAAGCTCAGTCAGCGTGCAGATAGCGTCAGTCTGCCCTCTCTAGAGGCGACACATCTCATCCTGCTGGCTTCGCAGGTCCTTAATGGCCTACGAACGTGGACTCAGTACACCAGACGATGAGGAGGGGTCGCCTGGTCCCTTCTCCTTGTCGGACAGGCTCATGTCGCTGCTCGGTATGGGATGACAGGTCAAGTTTGTTGGATTTCAAAGCCGTCAGCATTTCTCGAGAATTTGAGACGCTGGCAACTTTTGACTGTCCGGCCAAAAAAATTGCCAAGTATGGTGCTGACGTTTGCAGGTGGTTGCTGACGTCAGCACGACCTGATGACATCAGCAAGCAAAATTGCTGACATCAGCTCGCCTCCCCTCCTTTTTTTCTTTCTAGCGACTCTTTGCGAGCGTGCAGCCACTCCGCGGCGGTTGCATGGAAGTTGCACGGCTCCTGTTGCAGCTGTGTAGTCAGTTGCAGCAGCAGTTGTGCTGTCAGCTACAGCAGCAGCTGTGTAGCTACGTATGCAGCAGTGGCAGCAGCGGCTACGTTGTTGTTACTGCTGCTGCTGCTACTACGCGCTGCAGCTGCTGCTCGGTGCCGCCGCCGTGCGCTGCTGCTGCTGCCACTGCTACGCTGCTGCTGCTGCTACTGCCGGTGCTGCCCTGCTGTTGCCGCCGCGGCTGTTGCTGCTGCTGCTGCACTGCTGTTGCTGCCGCTGCTACTGCGCTGTTGTTGCCGCCGCTACTGTTGCGCTGCTGCTGCCACTGCTGCTGCTGCACTGCTGCTGCCGCCGCTACTGCTGTAGCCGCTACGGATGTGGATGGCGGTTGCGCTCACTAAAGCCGCCACGTACCGCTGTTGCTGCTGCTACACTGCTGATGCTGCCTCTGCTGCTGCTGCTGCTAGCATGGTGGCAACAGTGCTGCTGCGATCTCACGTGGTGGGTGAGGGCTGCGCCGACGGCGACCGGCTGTCTCCGACAGGCCCCAAGGAATCTGTTGCAGCGGTGACTCTCACTGCTGCTGCTTTGCTGCGTCTCTGCTGCGCAGCTCAGTGAGAGCTGTCTCACCGCTCTGATACCATGAGAAAATGCATGGAAGCTTCCTAGCAACACAGCCGCTGACTAGGCGTCAGTGCCTGGTCAGACGGTGACGATAGTCACAGGTCGTGCACACAACGTCAAGGGTTTGGCTAGGAGACACAAGACAAAGTGTCAGAATGCTTCAATAGCATATGCAGAGAGAAAAAACAAATGACAGGTCCAAGGCATAAATACCTGCCGCGGCGCACGGCGGGTGTCGCACGCGGCAGTCCAAGAGCTGTCCTAAAACCGGCCCAAAACCACTGTTTTGGCCGTAACTCTGCGTACACATTTCAGAATGCTACGCCGTCTAAACCTAGATGTGCAAGATCAAAAGACGGACACTACGACTGGTCACATGCATGCATCCATCATCAGACGGTGGACATACAATGCAAAAACATGCAAATAGGGCTCATGGCCAGTCCGCCGAAAGATGCCTGCAAGCTGTAGATAGGAGAGCAGAGAGTCTCGGCAGCATCGGGGGCTCTGGAGCGGTAGTCGGCCAGCTCCAAGCCGGTAGTCCGCCGCCATTCGTCGCACTGGTGTCACCAGGGCCCGCCTCAGGGATGTGCACGAGTATGGACACGACCGAGTGGTCACAGTAAACTGTGCACGAACGTCACAAAACACAACATGATCATGGCGCCACATCTTGTGCATGTGTCACCACGAAAGATGCCGTGGTACCGGCGCCAACGTTTCTCGAGCATCAGTCACATGCATCAGTGGGATGAGTGTGCAACGAGGCCAGAGGTCACTACGTATCTGTGGTTCACAAACCAACACTCCCCCATGACCCACAGCCGACGCACACAAGCATAAGCGTACATGCATCACATGTGTCACAAGACGTGACTAACGCCTGTACACACGCACAAAACAAACATTTACCCAAGGTCACCACGAGGACACAAAGGTCCCATTGCATGCACGACTGCCTTGAAGACATTGCTGCTGAGTGCCTGAAGTCAGCTCTTTGCTGTCGTGTGTCGACCCAAACGATCCGGACATCACCTGCAGCAACGCGCTCATACACGAAGTGATGCTCAACATTGATGTGCTTTGTGCGTGTGTGATGCATGCCATCATGCTCGGCAATCGCTTTGGTACTTTGGTTTTCACAGCACAACGTGATACAACGGATGGGAACACGCAGTTGCTGAAACAAGGGACATAGCCAAACACTCTCACACGTGCCAACACCAAGAGCAACATAATCAACCTCGCTGGAACTGCGTGCTACACAACCTTGTTTGCCACTTTTCCACGATACAACGGTCACTTTGACAAGGAAAATGTAGCCTGTGTGGCTGCAAGCATCTGTGTCATAGGCCTAGTCGTTGTTTGTGTAGCCATCGACTACAATTGAAGGCTATGCCCGATAGCCCAGACCGGTCCGGGCAGTGGAGAGGGCGTACCTGACAACACGCAGAGCAGCCTCCAGGTGTCGTGCCCTAGGACATTGAGAGAACTGGGCCAAGAAGCTCACAGAGAAGGCAACATCTGCTCTAGTCGTTGTCGCCAGGTACATGAGTGACCCAATGACGCGGAGATAGTCTGTAACGTCGACTGCCTCCCCCAGCTTAGACACGTCCTGTGTCTTCAGCAACCTCTGCCCAGCTGGCGTCATAGGCATCGACGCTATGGGCGTGGACTCAAGCAAGGAGGCAAAGCGCTCCCTGAGACTGCGAGCGTACACAGCCTGATGAACATGAAGAGTGCTACGTAAACGGTCGCGCTCAAGCTCCATGCCCAAGAAGAAACGAGCAGGTCCAAGGTCTTTCATCTTGTATGTGGATTGCAGGAGGTTTTTCACTGACTTGACAGCACCCTGGCTAGGTGATGCTATCAGGAGGTCGTCCACATAGACAAGGACAGCCACGAACGACACAGAGGGAGGATTGACAAAGAGTGAAGGATCCACCGTACCGCGCAGATACCCTCCCTTCTCGAGTGTGGACGTGGTCTCCTGGTTCCAACACCAAGGTGACTGCTTAAAACCGTAGAGGGCCTTCCACAGCCGCCAGACTCTGTCAGTGCCATCGGAGAAGCCGGGAGGCTGGACCATGTAGATCTCCTCATCCAACTGTCCGTGTAGGATGTCATTGTTCACGTCCATCTGCTCCAGCTCCCACTCGTGGTGGGCCACAAGGCTCAGCAACGCTCTGGCGATGGTCCGATCGACGCAAATGTTTTGTCGAAGTCGACGCCTCGGACCTGGGAGAACCCCTTTGTCGTAAGTCTTGCCTTGTACTTATCCAGTGCACCATTAGGTTTGCATTTCCGTCGGAGGACCCATCGAGTGTCAATGGCCTTTCGACCGGGTGGCAAGTCAACTAACTCATAGACCACGAGGTCATCCAGAGCGTTAAGCTCATCACGAATGGTGGCCTTCCACTGCTAGGTGTCAGTGGATGCACGTGCTTGACGAACCGTGGTTGGCTCAGGTGGTAGGGATGTGGTGGCGGACGCAACGTGACATTCTGCAACGCTGCTCGAAACAACCATCTCAAATGCTTGTGCATGCTCCGAGGCCAGAAGCGCATAGCCAAGAGCAGAGCTGGGGTGGACAACCCCTGTGGCCAAGCCCAGGGCATACATGCCAATAGGGAAAACAGACTGACTAGTCTGAGACTGTGAGGGGCGTGCTGGGGTCATAGTGCCAGAGTGTTGAGGGAGCGCACGAAGGCGCCCACCTCGGACGAAAGGGGAGACCGCAACGGGACCAGTGGTGGCTAGTGGCGGAGGTGGAGCGGCCACATGGGGAGAAGGGACGGGTGAGGTGGCCACGGGAGGCATGATCGGACTAGATGGAGAAGCAGGTAGGGAGATAGTAGCTGACTAGACAGGGTCTGTGACAGGAGAGGACGGGACGATGGAGGAGCTGCTAGAGGACGAAGACACATTGGTTCCGTGGCCAGACGACGGGGACAGCAAGCAGGGTGCATGACCGGACGATGAGGACTACAACAAGGATGAAGGCTGCGGTGCAGCGATAGGGACTACGGGGGTGGCACGAACGACTACCCCCCAAGTTGAGAGAGAGGAAAGAGAGAGGAGGCAGGTGGAAAGCAACCGAGGCCACGAAAGAAGACTGAATCAAAAGACAAGGCATCGTGGGATTCGATGACGCGCTGACGGATCGGATCCCAGAAACGCTAGGCCTTAGACTGGGCAGACACGCCGAGAAAGGGACACGGACGACCACGAGGAGACAATTTACCGTCACGCAAATCCTGAGGGAGCCAGACAGACGCAATACTATCCCAGACGCGAGCAAGACGAAGGTCAGTACGAGTGCCGTACCAACGCTCAAAGGGAGTGACCGTGCAAGGGAGAGGACCGTGAGGGACGCGGTTCCAGATCCATGTCATGTAGCTCATCGCCTCAAAGGCAAAGAGCGGGGGAAGACCGGACTTAGACAAGAGGGTACGGACGCCGTCAGCCAGCGTCCAATTCCAATGCTCGGAGATGCCGTTTTTCTGGGATGTGTATGGAGTAGAGGTCTCCGAACACACCCGAGGGGACTCGAGGAGGCGAGCGGTGGGACTAAGAAATTCACCACCACGGTCGCTGCGAAAGATGCGCAACGACCGTTGACAGGCTCGTTCAGCCTGAACAAGCCAGACTCGACGACGGTACAAACGTTGCTCTTCTCACGAAGGACGAACACCCAGCGAAACCGGGAAAAATCATCGGTGAGGCATAAGACATAGCGGCCGACGTCACCTAGGAGGTCATGGGGCAAAGGACCCATGGCATCTACATCGACACGATCAAGCGGGTGGGAGGACTGAGAGCCAGACGGATGCATATTTCCTTGCACACAATTAAGACAGTCAGCGGGGCAAGGGGTAGGGAATTCAGATGGAGAAAGACCAATAGCAGGCTGAAGACAAATCATGTTGTGAACGGCATCAGAATGGACATGACCAAGGCGGCGATGCAAGAGACGAACAAGATCAGGAGATAGGGAGGGAGCAATGTGAGCGAGGGCAGTCCCTGGCATGGAAGTAGAGGAGGAGGCATGCAAGGGAACACGGTAGACCTTGCCACAGTGCACGCCACGTAGGACAAGACGACCAGAGGGGCGCAAACAGATAGTATCAACACAACGACTGGTAGTGAAGTCCATAGCTTGGTCATCAAGGGAGGACACAGACAGCAGGCTGAGCTCGAGGGAAGGCACATACAGAAATTCAAGCAAGTATAGGGCACCACCGGGACTGACAAAACGGATGACACCAACACCCTGAACGGGGAGCAACTAACCCGACCTAGTACGAACAAGACGGACGGACCCAACAGGGCCCAACGAGACGAAGGACGAGCAGACTGATGTCATGTGGTGGGTGGCCCCGGAATCGAGGACCCAAAAGCCATTGGAGACACACACAGAAGGGAGAACACCAGAGGTGGCAACAATGTCAATAGAGGACTGAGAGGAAACAGACGTTGCACAGAGGGAGAGACAACGAGGAAGAAAGACAGACTGCCAGTGCTCAATCCACAGGACGGACACACTCAAAGAGCCCAGGACGTGACCGGGGGGGTCCCCAGGAAGGAAACTGTCCGTTTAAAAAATGAGACCTCTGGCCGGCGATGCAACACTCTCAACTCCTTGATCACGAAGGCGCAGAAGCTGAAGAAGAGACTACTCCAGCTGGCGCTCTCGATCACTGCGGTCACCATCCACCAACGCTGGCGGGGCCGGAGTAGATGCGCTCGAGGAAGAAGAAAACCACGGCGGCGCGGTGTAGGCAGAGGAAGGAGGATCTGCGTAGTGGGCGCACCAAATGGAGGAGGCCAGCCCCAGGGGTATGGGCCAGGAGGCAGAAAGGAGGTCACACCAGTGGTGGAGTGGGCGTGAGCGAAGGTGGTGGCTGGCGAAGAGGCCGTGGAGATGGAGGTCGAAGGTGCGGAGGAGGAGCCGGATGTGTGAGCCCAGTGGCCACGCATGGCCCTAGCTAGACAAAGATCGTCCGGAGGGATGGGGCACGGATGAGCAGAATGCTCGGAGGAGCCGCAATTCTAACACACGACGGCACCAGGAGCACGAGATGAGGGGCCGCTTCCCTTGGCCTTCCCCTGGCCTTCCCCTTGCCTTTGCCCTTACCCTTGTCCTTCCCACGGCCTTGGGGGGCAAGGGCGGAGGCAGTAGAGGATGAGGCAGAAGAGGGGGAGGGAGGAGGAACAGAGGAAGAAGCTAGCGTAGGAGTGGTGGTGAGCGCAGTAACACGCGTGACGGCAGAGTGGTGGAGATGCTTGTTCTAAAGGTTAGTCCACCAGGCTGCAAGACGCTCAGCGGTGAAGTCCCAGAGAGCTCCTATCCCAGGCGGCGACCTAGGCAGAACGGGCTATGAGGCAAGAAGCTGTAGCTCCTCTGCCTTGACATCACGAAGAAGGTTGGACAGGTCCGGGATGAGGCCGTTGACCATGGTGAGGACGGCAGAGAGCTGGCCAGGTACTGCGTCGTCAAGCTCGCAAAGGAGCTTGAGACCGCGAGCCCAGTATGCATCGGCGGTCTCATCAGCACGCATGAGAAGCATGTTGAATAGGACCGTGAGTGCGCTCTGAGCAGCTTGGCCAGTGACGGTGGTGCGACGACGCAACATAGCATATGCGCCGACAGGGTCGGCTAGACGCTGGACAGCAGGGTCAGCATTGAACTTGCCGAAATCATCAATTAGTGACTCGGGAGCGGCAGCAATGAAGGGGCGCACAGCACGAGCAGACTCAGCAACACGGGGAGTGAAAGGAGCAACAGATGGAGAGTAGTACTCTCACAGCTGCTCTCCCTGAGCCCAGGCGTTAAAGCGCACCTCCCAAGAGGAAAAGGCGAGCCTTGCAGAGAAGGAAGGTGGCTACAAGAAGAAGTCATGTTGGCGCAGCGTAGGACGGGGGGATGCCGTAACAGGGTGACCGGTCTGATTAGTGGCAGAAGTGTTCGAGGTAGAGGGTATACCAGAGGCAGAAGTAGAATTAGCACCAGCAGGTGGGACATTAGGCGCGACAGAGAGACGACGGAAGACAATGGCGGCGAGTTCAGCGACGAAGGCTGCACGATTCTACTCGGCCAGCTTAAGGCGGTCTTCAGCCTCTTGCTGAGCCTCGCGAGAAAGGGTCAGCTGACGCTGAAGGGCAGCAATGAATGACTCGTCGTCACTAGGCATGGTGACGACGTAAGGGCTCTGCTCGACAAATTTGGGTAGAGATTTCCCAGCCCCAGTGGGCGTGGGAAAATTGGGGATGCCTTACGCAAGGTAGCTGAATGCTGCAGGACAGCCCACCCCAAGACAGACAGGACAAGCCACCGCAGAGAGAACAAGGGAAGATGACAGGGGACAAAAGCATGCAAGAGAGAGAATCATGCACGGACAGGAGGTGACGGAGTGCACAAAAAGGCTAGAAGCGACGGAATTGTAGCTGCAGAGGCAGCGGAGAGAATGGCAATGGTGGAGGCAAGGGGTACCACCAGAGCAAACGCTCCAGTGAAGACAGCGGCACTTACGGTGGTGATGATTGCTACGATGGAGGCTGTCGCCGTGACGAACCTCGAGGTGGCTGATGGACCAGATGCCACTACAGTGATAGCAACCAATGTGGAGGTGCGAACCGAAGCAGCCGCTACTGTTGTTGCAGATGCAGCAAAGGCCGTTGCTGATGCGATGGCAGATGCTGATGTAGAAACCTGTATTCCTATGTCAGCGGCCGCTGCAACAATGGGAACAATGAAAAATGTAGCCTCTATGTATGCGTCTATTGCACGCCCTGCTGAGGTTGAGGCAGGTGCGCGAGAGGCTCTAGCGGCTCCGGCAAACATAGCTGCGGTAGCTGCAACTGCGTGTATGATTACTGTAGTCATGTGAGTGAGCACACTCGTAAGACTAACAACGTCCTACGTGAATGCAGCGGACAGGTCGGGAGCGTCCTGTGGTTGTAGACCCTCCCCAGGAGAAGAGGGCCGGGAGACGCTTACCGGACGATGGTGAGTAGCGCGCACGGATGACGCCGTTGTGGATGCGGATGCCTGGTCGCTGCTCATTCCCCTGGGACGTCTGGTTTGACAATGCGGCGGCCCTCCCTCCTAGTAAGCGCCAAAGGGAAGAGCGTCAGAGGCGTTTTGACAAGCCAGCATGGTGGGGTGCAGCACCACCAAAGTGGTGCACGCAATGGAGGGCCGTTGTCACTTCAGTAACCAAACTGCTGTTGCAGCTACTATTGCGGTTCTCAGTGTCGTTGTCAATAATGCTACTGCTACTGCGAGTGTTGCTGCTGCTACGGTTGATGCCGCTACTGTGACATCTGACGGGGCTGTAAGCGTTGCTCCTAACAATCCTGCTGCTGCTGCTGCTCCAAATGCTACTGCTGTTACGGCTGATGCGGCTGCCAATGCTGCTGCTGACAAGAGTGCTGCTACTGCTACTACCGATGCTGATGTTGCTGCAACTGACGGGGCTGTTAACACTACTGCTAACAATCCTAGTGCTGCTGCTGCTCCCATGCCGCTGCTACTGTAGCTAACGCGGCTGTAGGAGCTGTTGTGAGCAATGCTGTTACTACTGCTCCGGATGCTGCTGCTCCTACGACTAAGGCGGCTGCCAATGCTGCTACTGCGGACGATGCCGCTGCTGTCGATCTGCTGCAGTAGACGAACTCGGAGCACCTACGGTAGTCACAGTGATAACTGTGACTGCGGCTGCACGGTTGCTATTTCTATGGCTGAGGCGGCTCTTGGTGTGTGTGCTGTGGCTACAAGAGGAGACTGCCACAAATTGTGAAGGTCGACGTCAAGCAGTCACGCTGCTGAAGTTGCGGCTGCTGTTACTGTTGTGGCTGCGAGCGGGGTGCGGGTAGAAGAGATCCGCAGAAGGGGGCGAACCCTAACCTGCGGTTTTCCGCAAGTGACGGCAGTTGACCGCCAAGACTGGAGGCTGAAGAGTAGGGTGGAGAAGGTTCCTCTCCCTTAAGAGCATGTGCGACTGTTGGAGACTAGAGAAGGCGGCGGAAGCAGTGGCAGCACCAGCGAAGTTTCACGCACCAACATGATCTCACTTACAATGTGGCGTGCAATGTGTTCCCTCTTCACAATGCTCCGATACCAGTGGATAGCGAGGTAAGGTGTGAGGTGAGAATGGAACAATGTGGGGTGGGTACCAAGACAGGTTGAGCACCATGCACGGAGTTCCATACGCAAGCGAGAGTAAAAGAATGCAAGTAACAAGTAACACTAGTCCTAGCGAGCGGTTGAGAAGGTGACGAGCGGGGGGCAGCGAGCTCCTCCTCTCTCGCACTTCGAGGCACTGCAAGGCCTTGATCTCAAACCTGCTGGCCGCAATATTCTGCAGGCCTGCCAAACACATCTATGAGTGAACTCGGGTGTTCCCCCCCCCCCCCCCCCCCCCCCCCCCCCCCAACACAGTAGCACTAGGAAACCTAGTGTTCAGGTGATGATGATCATGAGCCACAATGAGAATGATCATGGCGCCACATCTTGTGCACGTGTCACCACAAAAGATGTTGTGGTACGGGCGCCAACGTCTCTTCAGCATCAGTCACTTGCATTAGTGGGGTGAGTGTGCAATGAGGCCAGAGGTCACTACGTATCTGTGGTTCACAAACCAACAGTTGTGCCTGTTTGGTGTTGAGGGCACAAAACGCTAGCGGCGACTAATTCTGAATGGAAAAGCAAGCACGCCACAGAACAAAATGTTTTGCAACATCAGATTGAGAAGGTTCAGGGAACGACACTTATCCATGTGATGATTACTGTTGAGAAAGAGTCTTTGTCAATATGTTATTGGGCATGGGCTTACAAGGGTCATAGTTGAGGTATGACAGGGGTGAAAGGGACAGAAGTGAGGGTTGTGTTGTCGTGTCAGTCACAATGACAGGTGGACTTGTCGTCAGTCACTTAGCATGCTGTGTTGTTTTTACGGTTACTTCGACAACATCAGCCTTGGCAGGCGCGTTCTCACGTGCTTACCAAATCATCTTGAGGACTAGGTGTTGGTTTGTGTCAAGAAATTGTTAAGCAGAAACACTATATAACCTCTTGACCTCACGAGTTGCATAATCATTGATGTTGGAGACTAAACGGCTGCTATTGTTGATGTCGTTGCTGCTGCTATTGCTGCCGCTACTGCTACTTGCCGTTATTGCTACTACAGCTGCTGCTGGAACTGCTGCTACTACTGTTGCTCCTGTTGTTGCAGCTGTTGCTATTACTATTACAGCTGTTGTTGCAGCAACAACTACTGTTGTTGTTGCTGCTACTGCTGCTATTGCTATTGCGTGCTCTTGCGGCTGTTGTGGCTGCTGTGGCTGTTGTAGCAGCTATGGAAGCTGCTGCTTGGGTGGGGGTTTTTCTTCCTTTTTATTTCCTTTCGTCTGTCACAACGAGCTTCGTTGCTTGCTTTGGGTAGCGGGCTGCGAGCAGCAAGCTCGCTACTTGCTGCCAACAGTCTGCTACTCGCTATGAGCAACGGGCTCGATGCTTGCCGCCCGTCACTCACGATGAGCTGCTGGCTGCGAGCAGCAGCAGCCGCTACTGGCTGCTGTCAACTGCTGCTTGCTACTGCTATTGCTACAGCTGGCTACTCCTGTTGCTTGCTGCTGCTTGCTGTTGCGGCTGCTGTAGCTTGTTGATTCTGTTGCTTGCTTTTGTTGCTCCTGCTCGTTACTGTTGCTACTACTGCTACAAGCTGCTGCTGCTAGCTACCGCTGCTGCTTGTTATTACGGACTGCTACTGCAGTGAGCTGCTGCGAGCTGCTGTTGCTGTTGGTTGCTACTACTGCACGCAGTTGCTACTAGCTGCTGTTGCCATTGCTCGCTGTTGTTGCCTGCCGCTGTTGCTGCAGTAGGCTGTTGTTGCTGCTTGCTGGTGCCAGTCACTGTACTTTGGTGACGTTGCTGCATGCGTCGTTGCCCGCAGGTGTGTTAAGGACCTGCTGAACACCGCCTACGAGATGAAGGATCTTGGGTTTGTCCGAGTCTTCCTAGGCATGGAGCACGAGCATGATGGCTCCTAAGGCATCCTGCACATCCAGCAGGCTACCCTGTCCACTCGCTTTGCCATGGACTTGCCCCTCGTGCCGAGCGCACCTTCACCCATGTCACCTGATGGCCAAGTGAAGCTTAAGATTCCTGACACAGTTGTTGTGGAGGAGCCAGTTGACTTGACCACGTATCTGCGAGTCATCGGGTCACTGATGTTCCTGGCGACGATGACGCGTCCAGACATCGCGTTCGTCGTCAACCTCCTGGCTCAGTTTTCTCAGGATCTGCGTCACCTTCACTTTGAGGCCGTGATTCAAGTACTACACTATGTCGTCTCTACTCCTCAGCAGGGTCTCATGTCCCGCCACCAGCCGTCTGTTGTCGTGGTGGTCTACATCGACAATGACTGGGCCGGCAGTCCAGACTCAACATTGATGTGCTTGGTGCGCGTGTGATCGGCGGCATGGCTGTGTCCTCGCGTAGTGGCAAGCAAGGGTGCATTGTACGCAGCACTTCCAAGGCTGAGTACGTGGCCCTTGACTGAGGCGCATGTGAGAGTGTGTAGTTGCGTCGTTTATTGTCCGAGTTGTGTCAGTCCGTCGCATCCATCACGTTGCATTGTGACAATGAGAGTGCCATGGCCATCGTCGACAATGATGGCGTTCATCACACGCGCACCAAGCACATCAATGTTGAGTATCACTATGTGCGTTTGTTGTTGCATGACGACCGCATCAGCATTGTGTGGGTTGAGACAGCATGGCAGCTCGCTGATTTCTTAACCAAGGCACTGAAGCGCGATTCGTTCAATAAGGCTGTGAGTTCAGTCGGTGTGCGTCCATGAGTTGCGCTCTTTGTCACTGCCTGCATCTCTGCATGCCTTGCGGGAGTCAGACTGCTGACTGTGTTTTAGCCTGCCCATGTGTACTACGCCTGTGAGTCATTGGGGAGTGTTGGTTTTGTGTGCATCTTCATTGTGCTCTGTTGTGTCCTCTTGGCTTGTGTACATCGGGGTGCAGATGACTGACGGCAAGACTCGACGCTACTGGAGTGTCGTCCGGTGGAGCCGACGCACGCTGAGGCCTACTCGTAGTTCATTGGAGCCTCCTTTCTTCGGCAACGTGCTCAGGTCTATCGGCATGCCTCCTCGGCGGTCGGGCCGCCGGTGGTCACTGCCACCGCAGATGCTGTCTGCATGCGTTTGGCGCTAGATCTGATTGTACCATTACGATTGCAACGTCATACTCTGCCTAGGGTCCATGTCTCAAGCTGCGTGGCACTATTTGGCATCGTGGACCATCGTAGGCACTGCCTGGGTTTGGGCAGCCATAACTCTTTGCTACTGTTTTTCTAGCTGTTTCTGGCCGCACAATTGCATTTGCAGGGACTCTATTACGGTATGGTCCAGTTTTCAGGCCAAGCAGATGACGCTCGGGTTTTGGGCTGTCGGCCGTCTGGCAGGGCTTATTGAGAAAACCCTGCCTGCCAGAAAACAGGCCTAGGTCTATTTTCTGAACGGCTGGTTAGCTTAGAAACAAGCTCTACAGAGCTGGGGGGGAGCTAGAACATGGAGGGGTCTCCCATTGTTGCTCATTCTTCATTCTTAATCAGTCACTTTCAGTTTTTAGCTGCTTTCTGGCGCTAACACTGGCGCGCGTGTTTTTGAGTAACAAACCCAGAGGTTCCAGACTTAGACTCTAGAGAAGCAGACTGAGGGGGCAGCAGACTTAAGCAACGAGCGTGGAAGCCAGCACGCTGCATCAACAATGCTGCTGCCCCAACCTTCTGCCTAGCTTTCCATCTGGCTCGTCAATTTTTGGAATGAAAAACCGAAAGAAGCACCAGGTGCATAAACAGAAACTCCAAAGAACTGAATCAAGAACAAGCAAGGATAGCGCCACTGAGACAATGGACCAATGGAGGTGGCCACCAAGATGAATCTGGAGAGCAAGCAAGGGCGTGCCTGTTAGTGCTCATGCTCTCAAAGTAGCGGTTGAGTGTTCCGACATGTCAGCGAGTTGTGGAGACGATTCCTAAGGTCACCGTGACTGACACGCCAACACTCCCCCATGACCTATAGATGCCAGTCACCACAAGCGAGCAAGGGTTGCTCAATGATGACAACGACAGTGCACAACAAGGGGCACTAGACAGGGCCACTGAAGAATTGCAGGCAGAGAGTTGAAGCAGCAATTGCGATGCATGAATCACGTAGGAGGAGAAGCATACACAAGAAGCCCAACATTGGGCACCACAAACTTGAACTTGCCATTACACAACGGTTTTGCGAGGAAGTTTGCAGGCTGCTACCCCGTGTCGACATCCCACGATAGAGACATTGCCACATGAAATGCGCTTGCGTACAAAGTGATGCTCAATGTTGACATGCTTTGTGCTTGTGTAAAACATGACATCATGCTTTGCTATTCGATGCGTGCTCTCATTTTCGTAGTGGTTGGTGATGGAGCAGATGGGCTGGCGCAGGTTCTACATGAGACGGCACAACCAGATGCTCTTACAAACTCCAGCCCACAACGCGACATACTCAGCCTTACTCGAGCTCGATGCCACGCAACCATGCTTGCCACTCTTCCCTGAGACAACTGTGACTCCAACAAGGAAGATGTAGCCAGATCGGCTACACACATTGCAATCATGGACTCATTCATTTTAATGTATTTTTCAACAACCACAGACGGCTGCGCACAAAAGCTCAAGCCCAGGCGTGGGGTAGAAACGACACACCGAATGTGTAGTGCGGCCTCCAGATGGAGTTGACATGGATGGTATGAGAATTGCAACGAGAAGTTTGCATCAAAGGCAATATTTGCGCGCATTGCAGTGTCGAGGAACATCAGGGAGCCAATGACTCGGAGATACGTGGTGACATCGACGGGCTCCTCAAGATGAGATGGGTCTGCTCATGTGAGAAGCCTCTACCCAAGGGGCATAATGGGTACTGAAGCAAAGGGGACTGTGGCCAAGAGATGAGCAAAATGCTCCCACAACATCCTGACGTAACCAGCCTGATACACATGTAGTGTGCGATGCTGGAAATTACTCTCAGTCTCCATGCTCAAGAAGACAAGAGCTGGATCAAGATCCCTCATTTTGTACATAGACTGGAGGAGATCTTCATAACTTGGATAGCCCAAGGGTCGGAGGATGTGATTAAGAGGTCGTTCATGTAGTATAGGACAGTGACAAAGGGTGCAGAGGAAGCACTCACAAATAGAGTTGGGTCGACTGTGCTGCAATGATACCTTCCTTGCTCCAAGGGAGCAAAGATTTCAAGGTTCCAATGACGTAGAGATTAGTTCAGGTCATACAAGGCCTTTTGGAGGTGCTAGACCCTGACTGTGCCGTCCTCGAACCCTGGAGACTAGATGAGACATAGATATCTTCCTCGAGATTGTTGTGCAACAATACGTTGTTGATTTCCATATGGTGGAGCTCCCAGTTATGCTGTGCCACTTGACGTAACAAGGTCTTTAACATGGTGTACTTACCAACGAGGGCAAAGGTGGCATGAAAGTCCACAAGAAGCACTTGAGAGAATCCCTTGGCCATGAGATGGGCCTTATGCTTTTTGACAGAGCCATTGGAACTCTCTTTCCTTTGAAACACCTAATGAGTTGATATGACCTTACAACAAGGGGGGAGCTTCACCTTTGCATAAAATCCATGCTCCTCCATCGCAACAATTTTCTCGAGCATAGCATGCTCCAAGAGTAATGCATCTGTAGCGCATTGTGGTTGTTGCACTGTGTTCAGTTTATGCACATGTACCGTGATGTGACTCGTAACGAGTGCAATGGCGACTGAGGGATATCGTAGAGGCTGAGTAGTCTAGCTACCGGTATGGCTTGGTGGAGCTCATCATTGATGAGAGAATATCCAAGGGCGGTGTTAGGCTGTCCTACAGTCACCGCCAGGCTAAGAGCGTAAAAGACAAAACACAAGAGTAGACTGTGTGGGGTCAACGAAACTGAAGTGAACTGGACGGGCTGACCATACGGGACCAAAGGGTCCAATCGAGGCTTTACAACAGGCAGACGAGGCATAACGAGGTGGAGACTGCAAGGATCTCAGATGACCACGTGTTGCGCAAACATCTGGCGACAAAATATGGGGCTTTGAGGGTGCGATTGGCTTTACTATCAATGGGACCACAACCGGTAACACAGGCAATGAAACAACAAGAGATGATGTAGATATGGCGGGAGATGATGTAGGCGATGGCGCGGGTATGATTGGAGATAATGTAAGCAACGATACAGACGTGATAGGAGATGGTGTAGGTGACGCCGGGACACAACAAGAGATGATGCAGGCAATGACATAAACAGAACAGGAGATGATACATGTGAAGATACAAATGCAAAAGGAGATGCCGTAGGCGATGATGCAGATGTCATTGGAGATGAAATAGGCAATGACATAAATGTGACAGGAGATGACACAAGTGACGACAAAGATGTGGGATACGGAGCTTGAGTACGGAAGGGCACTCCACAAACACCACCTCCCTCTGGATGAGAGAGGGGTGCAAGCAACGGGAAAGAACAAGCAATGTTGTGATAAAAAGTGCTCTAGAAGAAGAGAGCATAATGAGACGTGACAACCCGACTGTTCTCGGGGTCTCAAAAGCACCAGGCTTTGGACTGAGAGGACACCAAGGAAAGGATTTAGATGACCTTGAGGAGACAGCTTGCCATCGCGTTGGCCCTCAAGTGGCCAAACGCAGGCAATGTTGCCTTTGACACGAGCAAGGCAAAGTTCAACACGGCGACCATACCATCGTTCGAACAGCATGACATGACCAGGCAGCAGACCGTGGAGAACACGGTTCTAAACCCATGTCATGTAGGACATGACCTCAAGGGAAAACATGAGAGGAAGGCCAGAATTGACAATAAAGGTGCAAAAACCTTCACTGAGAGCGTACGTCCAACTCTCCGATACTCCATTCTGTTGTGGTGTATGTGGAGTAGAGTCGCACCCCTTGAGACTGGAGGAAGCGGGCTGTGGGACTCATGAATTCCCCAACACGATTGGAGCAAGACGAGAAGAGCTTAAATACACTGGCAAGTATGCTCAACCTGGACAAGCAAAAGCTCGATCATGGGTCCAATATCGCTTTTCTAGCAAAGGGCAAAGATGGACAAAACGTGAGAGAAGTCATCCATGAGACACAAAACATATTGTCCAACACCCCCAAGGCATTCATGAGGAAGAAGACCAATGACATCCACATGGACAAGGGCAAGGGAATGCAACGTGCGGGAGTAACACGATGGGAAGAATTGGCAATAAAGCTTGCATTGTGCACAGTCAAGGCAGTCAGTAGTGTAGAGCACAAGGAATGTGCCAGGGTCAAGACCAACAGTAGGTTGATGATGTAAGAGGCTATGGATGGCCAGTGTATGCATTTGACACATGTAGAAATGGAGCAAGAGTATGTATGCAGGGGAAATCAAGGGATCAAAATGCACATGCGATGTGGTAGTGGCGGCGTATGATGGTGCAAACAAGGGCACATGATAAAATTTTTCACAACGCAGACCAAAAAGAACAGAATGGCCAGGAAATTACTGTGACATTGTGACAACGCCACAAGATAAAACAAAGTCTATGCACTAATCATCCATGGTAGTGAAATACAACAAGCTGACCTCAATTACAAGGAGAAAGAGGAAATCTGATAAGAAGATGTCACCTGATGGACTAACAAAACGTACAACACCAAGACCTTGGATTGGCAACATGTGGCCCAAGCCAGTGAATACAAAAACTACTTTGCCAACGTGTCCCAATGTTACAAATGTGATACGAGATGGCATCATGCGATGAGTGGATCCAAAGTCGATGATTCATAAGCCAAATGACACACGAGACAAGAAAGTCACATGCTACTACACAACACTGAAAACAAGTATAGGAGAGAACTTAGCATGACTAAAATTCAGAGTAAGGAGACGCAACCTTGTGAACGAGTGCCAAACGCTCAATCTAATCTACAGGCGACACAACCCCACCACTCAACGCGCCTCAAAGGGCTCCATCCGACGAACAATGGTGATCCCCGGATTAAAAAACCAAGTTCACACCATAGGGAACAACTAGTGGACGAGGATGGAAAGCAAATATGGAGGTCAGAGCAAAGGCATCCGGACCATGCAAAAACTTGTGAAAGGACCAAGGTGGCGGTGGAGAGAAAGATGGAGCTACTGGTTGGAAACATAATGGACGAGTGTAGGATGGGGAAGGCTGTCCATGATGATGGTGGTCTCCCACTCCATGAGGTCAGTCTCTACTTCCATAGGGTTAGTCTCCCATCACCGAGGACATCGGTGTGAGCGCAAGGGTCTGGACCAGAAGAAATGGAGTGAAAAATAATAAAGGAGCAAGACCTAAAACAGGTCTCCGAGGATTGGTCTCCTTGTGGTTCCAAGACAAACCCCGGATGTCCAGGTCTTGACCAAGGAGAGAAAGAGTATAAAAAAAGGAAATATAACATAAAGAGGATAGAAAAGCACAAAAAAGAAAGACCTAGATGAAGGCACATCCGGCTGTACCCAAGGTGTGAGTTTGTGGGTGAAGGGTGGCTGATCACACCCCCCCTTTCCTTTTTTTTTTTTTCCCTTCTTGGCTGGGCAAGCTCGAATCTACTAGCCGGATGAGCTTGTTGACCGATGAGCTCATCCATTGAAGAGCCCGTCGGTCAACGGTTGTTGACCAACGGGCTCAGGTGTGGGAAGTTATGAAGTACATTCCCTCCAGTTGCTGCTGCTTTAGCTCTTGTTGCTTATTATAGATGCTTCTTGCGCAACTGACTCGCTCCTGCTCGTGTAGCAAGGACGCCGTTGCTACTGCTGCTGTGTTATGGCTGTCAATGTTGCTGATGCAACAGTAGCTGCCACAACTACTGCAACTATTGGTGCTGCTGATGGATCTCCTGGTGTTGCCACTACTGATGTTGCAGTAGTTGCTGCAACTACTGACACTGATGCTGCTCCTATTGCGCTGTTGGTGCTACAACTACGGTTGCTGCTAGTGTAGTTAATGTACTTCCTACTGTTGCTGCTACCACTGATCTGCTACCGCCACTGTTGCAAATTATTGCTCCTATTAGGATGAGGGTAGCAACAATAACTTGCAACAGTGGTGGTAACAACATTGTGTGTGAGAGGGCATGCTGCATAGAATGCAACGTGATAGACGATGCTCTGAAAGGTGGAGAATTGACAAACAGATACTTTGAAATGTAGAGGTTGAATTACCAAACAAAGTGCACAAGTGTTAAGGTATAGTCTCATCCACATTTACACAACAAAGTGCCACGTTAAACCAAATGGTAAAAAATAGCCAAATCAGCAACTAGCGAGAACCCGAAAGGCATTTGAGCTCCTTGGTTGTCGGAATGACAAACCAAAAGAAGCCCCAGGTGAGAAAGCAGAAACTCCACACAATTGGATCATGAACGAGCAAGGATAGTATCACTAACAAATGGACCCAGGAAGGTGGTCAGCGTGGAAACTTTGAAGAACATGTGAGGATGCGCCAATTGGTGCTGATGCTCTCATAGTCGTCGAGTATCTTGGCATGTTGACGAGTCACGGCGACAAGTCCAAAGGTCACCCTTGTTTCTTGGTTGCTTGTACTTGCCTATTCTTCATTGAATGCTATCAATTAGGAATGTCAGTGAGCTAGGCAACGAAAATTGTTGCAAAGAGTCTACCAGTAGCTAGAACCCATTGCAAACTTCAACCCTATGTTTCTCATGTAACATAAGAAGAATACTCCTCCCTGCATACAAGCATAACAATCTACACCAATTACTCGAAGGGAGGTAGTGGAAGCAGCCCTCTTCCATGAATTTATGAAACTCCCGATGTAGATGGTCTGCCCATGGGGTTGTACCAAGTCCACATTTCCCACATAGCCCCCCAACTTTGCCAATGTTTTACTTAGATCTGTGTTAAATCCTCCCAAATTGGCGACTTTGCCTCCACCATCACAACCTTTATCCATGAAAGGGTAATCGTATGATATTGCCAACTATGGACCAATTCATCTCCTAATCATTCAATGCAAGATATATGCTAAGGTCCTCGCTCCTCACTTGTCTAAGGCAATTGCATATCTTGTTCATGAAGACCAGGCTGGCTTCGTCCTTCGGCGCAACATTCAGCACATTCCATCACAAGAATATGACCTAAATTAGTGGGCCACTCACACATCCTTCATTAGGTGGATCAAAATCCTTTACCCTGACATGTTTCTTGATTAACACCCACCTCACCTCTCCGATTACCGTTCACTTTGGGGCACGAAAAGGATGTCATACTGCACCTCTCCTCTTCATCTCAGCAATGGAATCTTTTGCGGAACCATACTGACACCATCTAAATCGAGTCCAGATTTCTCCACACCTTTGCAAGACCTTTGTCACATACACAGACGATACGACGCTTAGCCTTTCATCAGAATAGGAAATCCAAAAAACCGCTTGATGCTTCCAAACATGTGCCCAATACATTGGGCTACACATAAACAAGAGAAAAACTGTTGCTATCCTTGTTGCCGACTGCATGCCCCTTGTAACCCACTCCCCATTCACTGTACCGCACTCACCCAGTATAATCCTGGAACAACTCTTTCTTCCAAACCTCAGCTCAGACCAGACATGGAACCTGATTTTGCGAAGGCTTCATGCGTCTGTCTCCCTTTGCAAAGGATTCAGAGCTCACTTTCACACAAAGGCGATATCAAGCAAAGCCTCAA
>SZWC01006281.1:89315-106941 GCA_023375785.1 Penium margaritaceum | reverse complement strand
CCCCCCCCCCCCCCCCCCACAACAGCTCATCTTAACCAGATCAATACCCTTCTCTTCAACTATCTTGTCCTCAAACACGCCAAAGGAAGACACATGCTACAGTCTCCAACTGTATTCGCTCGAATCAGTTGTCTCCCCTACCTGTAAGGGAGGTTTGGGGGTTCAATGGTTCTCATTGGTGCACAAGCCGCCAAATGGACATTCTCCTTCTGTCAACGCCGAGAAGCCTAGTGGAAGCACACCTTGTTTTTCTCCCAAAAACTCCCCAAATAGGGGTACCTCTTCTTGTCTCACCCATTCATCATACGACTCAACCTCCTTGTCATTTACCCGAAATGGAAGAACGCATTTGGAGAATTTGGACTAACTGAATGAACAATCTAGCCCCCGGGAGCGCTCATCAAAGAACTAGTACCAGAATGTTTCACCTTCAATCGATCCACACTAACAGAAAATGGGCAACCTTTTGGTCTCCACTACCAGGATAGATGGCTCCTTTCTCAAGGCATCACTTGTGGTGACATTATCTCTTGATCACCCACATCTTCATCTACCATATGTCCCAGAACCCTCGACGACCTTGTAGATTTAATATCACTATCTTGGCGCCGAGTCCTAGCTGCAGGTCCCTCTTTCCCAAAGGCATTTCATGATACTTCATATTTCACCATTAATGACCTTCCATGCCTACCGATAAAGAAAGTCTTCAAGTTTACATGGCCAACAATCATTCTTGCAACCCCTTTGTAACTTGGCTCAGTTCAAGGCAGCCTGCACCTCCATCCATAGGCTAGGGCCTTAGAAACTCAAGATAAGACTCTCTTTCCAGTCTTCATCTCACAAGAGGAACAATTTATTGGCCTCCCAGACCGACCCACCATCCCGTGTATTGATTCTTGCAACAACACTTTACTTGGCACAGAGGATACCACCGCCTCCTCAAACGACACAACCTCCCATGATCATGGAAAATGAAGCAGGCCACATAGAATACTTTGGGCTACATGGGGCCAAGGAGGAGGTCAGCGAATGTGGGGGGTTTTCTGGGAATATGGAGGCAAAGAAGTTCTGTAAGTGCTCAATCAGGGTGGTAATGCGGCAGAGGAGGAAGCAGTGTTGTATTTTTTCCTGCTCCTCACAAAACATTCAGGCACTTGTGCTGTCATGACGGAAACAGGTAAGACATGCCACGAGAGTAGAGTAAGAGAGGATATTAGTTTGGACTTCTTTAGCAAGAAAATCTAGGGAGGAAAGTGTATTTTAGGAGAGATGGTGCACCAATCAAAATGGGTACATCGGAATACTTCTCGCCAATTTTTCTCATATGATCATGGGATGGTGTAGTAATGTACCCATCATTTCGTTTGATAGACCAGCCGTGTCCATTGTCAAAAACAGAAAGATGGCGGAGTCCATAGTCCAAAACGGAAAGACGGCGGTGTCCATACTCGCAAACAAAATGACAGCAGTGCCCATGTTTTTAATTGTGCGAGCAAAAACGGACACAACTGATATGTATTTCATGTATATAACACATTTGACATGGATTTTGACTTCAAGCTTCATCGGTCATCGCGAACCGGTAGGAGGAGTTTCACGGCGAAACCTCCCTGCGAGCTTGCGACGACCGTGCCAAACCCCCCATTTAAACTAGGGGATTTGTTGTAGGTTTGGACGGGTTTGCAAGATGCGGCGCACGCTGTGATAGAAGAAAGGGGATCTGCCGGGCCTCGCTACCACGGGGCCCGGAAGGTCTCCGGACAGGTAAAGAAACAAAACCCAAACCCCCCTAGTGTAACTAGTGGGTTTTTTGGATATTGGGGGGAGTTTGCAATATCCGACGCAAGCTGTGATAGACGAAAGGGTATCTGCCGGGCCTCGCTACCGCGGGGCCAGGCAGATGCCTGGGCAAGTAGAAAAATAAAACCCAACCCCCCCCCCCCAGCTCAACTAGGGGATTTGTCGGATATTAGGGGGGGGGGGGTTGCAAGATGCAGGGCACCCTGACACAAGTTTTGGAGTTCGCACTTGTGACCTCCAAAACTCGCGACGTGGTTGATTTTGACATCGGCGAGGCTAGTGACAGCGTCTCCCACTTTGCCCTCAAAGCCAACGAAGTCCAACTTTGAGAGCGAAATCTGACTTGGATACAGTTGTCATTATACTCCGTTTTCGCTTGCACAATGAAAAACACGGGCACCGCTGTCATCTCGTTTTAGCTAGAATTCCTAGGCAGTAGGTTGGGGTATCAGCGGTGTTGATGCAGCGTGCAGGCCTCCACACTCGTTTCTTAGTCAATTACCCCCTTAGTCTGCTGCTCTAGAATCTAAGTCTGAGTGCTCTGGGCTTGTTACTGAGAGATGCACGCGCCAGTGTTAGCGCCAAAAAACAGCTGAGAACTGGAAAGAACTGAATAAGGATCAATAACAAAACACAATGGAAGACCCCTCCAAGAACTAGCCTCTCCCAGCTCTGTAGTGTGGAGGAGGCCTACCGATGGAGCTGAGAATGTTGCTGGAGGGAGGAGGCTCCAACGAATTGAGTGTAGTCCTCAACAGCTGCGAGTCTCATTGTCAGTCATCTGTAGACTGATGTGCACAAGCCGGGAGGACACAACATAGCAAGATGAGAGATTTGAGAGAAAACCAACACTCCCCCATGACTCAGAGGCTTAGTGCACATGGGCGGCAAGCGACACATTCAACAGACAGACTGGCCCAGGGGATAGAGAGACATAGGCACGGAGAAGGAGTGCAACTCACGGACGCACATTGACCGAACTCACAGCCTTCTTGAACAAGTCGCGCTTCAGTACCTTGATCAAGAAGTCAGCCAGCCCCCTTTCTTTCTCAACCCACACAATGCTAACGCTGTCGTCATGCAACAACGAGCGCACATAGTGGTACATAACATTGATGTGCTTTGTACGTGTATGTTGCACACAGTCATTGTCGACGATGGCCGTGGTACTCTCATTGTCACAATGCAACGTGATGGATACGACGGACTGACGCAACTAAGAAGATAGACGACGCAACCACATACTCTCACATGCACTCGAGCCAAGGGCCACATACTCAGCCTTAGTAGTGCTACGTGCAATACACCCCTACTTGCCACTGCGTCAAGACACAGTCATGCTACCAACTAGAAAGATCCAGCTTGTGCAGCTCTTGCCATCCGGACTGGCAGCCTAATCACTATTGGTGAAGCCCACTGCGACCACAGACGGCTATCGGCGGAACATGAGACCTTGTCGTGGAGTCAAGATGACATAGCGCAACACTCAGATCGCGGCCTCGAAGTGGAGGTAACGTGACTTTTGAGAGAACTGAGTCAGGAGGTTGACGACGAATGCAAAATCTGTGCGTGTTTTTGTTGCCAGGAACATCAGTGACCCGATGACTTTCAGATACGTGGTCACGTCAACTGGCTCCTCCACAACGGCTGGTTCAGAGGTCTTCAACTTCACCTGGCCATCCGGTGACATTGGTGAGGACGCACTCGCTTCAAGGAGCAGGTCCTCGGCGAAGCGAGTGGATAGAGTTTGTACATAGACAGCTTGGTGGATGTGTAAGACGCCTTGGGAGTGATCATGCTTGAGCTACATGCCCAGGAAAACTCGGGCATACCCAAGATCCTTCATTTGGTAGGCGGTGTACAGCAGGTCCTTGACACGCTAGATGGCAGCCATGTCTGGCGAGGCAATAAGGAGATTGTCGACGAAGACGAGGACAGCGGCAAAGGCCTGCCCTCGTGGGCTGATGAACAACGCAGAGTCAACAGTGCTACGCAAGAGGCCGCCGCGGAGGAGCGTGCGACTCATCTTCTAGTTCGAGCACCAAGGTGACTACTTCAGGCCATAGAGAGCCTTTTGCAGCCGCCAAACCTTCCTAGTGTCGTCGTCGAAGCCTAGAGACTACACCATGTACAACTCCTCTCCCTCCAGCGAGCCATGAAGGAAAGCATAGCCTACGTCCATCTGATGCGCCTTCCACGGGTGGGAGCTGCATCCAGGCTGAAGTACGCTCGGCTAGTGGAGAATCGGCCGACTGGGGTAAAGATGTGGTCGTAATCAACCCTAGGGACTTGAACAAACTCGTTGGCTGTGAGGCGGGCCTTGTACTTGTCTAAGGATCTGTCTGGCTTCCATTTACGCTAAAAGACGCATTTGGAACCGATGGCCTTCTGACCTGGAGGGAGATCGACGAGTTCATACACGTGGTGCTGTCGAATAGTAGCAAGCTTGTCGGTCTAGGCAGCATCCCACTGTGCAGCCTGGAGGGAGGCTCGAGCTTCACGCAGGGTGACCGGGTATGGGAATAGCGCATCTTCCCCTGAGCGCAATCAATCCACTCTATGGGGCACGATCACGGGAAGGAGTCCGGGTCAAGGCCCTTGGCCGGTTGGGTACAGAGCATTCTATCGACGGCAGCACAGTGGACGTGGCAAAGGCGACGATGCAAGAGACGTGTGTGCTGCGGTGAGAGCGTGCTGGTGACAAATACATGGCCTGTGGTGGCAGACGGGGACGGGATGAAGGGAGTGGAGGATAGACGAGGCACGTGTCATAGGTTGCCACGGGCAGTGGCGTGCAGAATGACAAGACTGGACGGACGTAACGAAATAGTGCCAATGCTATGCGAGTGCAGAACGTCCATACTGATACGGTCAAGGGCAGTGAAGGACAGGACACTGAGCTCAAGACCTAGGACGAAGAGGAGATAAGTCACAAAGACATCACAGGCGGGACTACGGAAACGAAGGACGCTGATGCCATGGACAGGCAACACCTGTCCGGAGCCCATCCGAACACCGGACACATTGCCAACAAGACCGAGTGTACTGAAGGCCTTGCAAGGGGCCATCATGTGATGCGTGGCCTCGGAGTCGATGATCCAGGTGTCGGTAGGATCCTAAATCGGAGTCGCCACATCACTAACAGTCACATGGCAGTAAGTAAGGGACGTGGACACGGTGGATGGCGGCGCGAACCGAGATTTCCAATCATCAAGCCACACAATGTAGTCATAGGGAGGGGCAGAAGAGAGCATGGAAGACGACAATACAGATGAGGAGGCAGGACACGACTGTTCAACGGTCTCAGTCATGTAGGGCAGGGAAGACGAGCAGGATGTGTCGCAAATTGCACTTCCCTGGGGGGAGGGCAAGGTAGGCCGAGGTGGAGCGCGATGAACTTCTCCAACTAACTCTTGCAGGTGGATGGTCTGTGAGTGTAGACTGACTACGGAGTGACAGCGCCGGAGCCCGGATAGGAGGAGGTCTGCACCGGTGATGGAAACGAAGGCGTCGACGGCTGGGGATGATTTTTTTGCACAATTGGCGATGGCGGAACCGGTGTGGCTGACGAAGGAGTGGAGCTGCTAGACGGGGTGGAGGCATCAGGGCCGATGACAACTACGACGGTAGAGGTGAGACGGCGCTCACGCTGGCGATGCATGGTGGCGATGACGAGTGCCTCGTAGCGGGCACATGTACCACCTGTGGTGTGGCTGGCCATAGTTGTGGCAGACCAAGCCACTAATGGACCGGGTCGGTTGCTGTTGGTGCTGGCCCTTGCTCTTCTTGTCTTTGCGCCTCTTCTTCCCTAACAACAAGGAGCTTGTGGATGTAGCTGCTGTAGGGGAAGCAACGACCATAGAGGTAAAGGCAGGGGAGGCGAGGGCCTTTGTGCGTTGGATGCGAGACTCTTGACCAGCTTCCTTAATCTTGAGAAAGGGCTCGTATGCCCAGGACTTGAGGGTACCTTGGGCCGCCATGGTGCAGAGGACATTGTGGGTGTAGTGGACAAAGACGTCGATGTACACATTGGTGGCACCGGGCTTGATGATCAGGAGCGCGACGAGCGGGAGCATAGGTGCCTAGGCGACGAAGGATGTCCTCAGCCCGTTGCCAGTAAGAGGTGAACGTCTCGGTCTCCCCCATCTGCAGGGAGTTGAACTCTTGCAGTAGACGGATGAGCAATGTGTCTCAACCTTGCTAGATTGGCAATGGGGATGAGTGAGAATGTGCCATGTGGCTACAGGGTCTGGGGTCTTGCCAGTGGTGAAGTCGTGGAGGAAGGGCTGTATGGCTAGTCGTGATGCTGGAGGAGCGATTGGGACGAGGGTGCGCACGACGCGACTAACATCATATAGCTAGTTGGCCGGGGTGGAGTCGTATGGACGATGTAGTATACCCACATGCCCTCACCATGTGCCCAGATGCGGAAGCTAAGCTCCCAGCTCCGGAACTATCCGTCCGCCTGAAGTGGCGGGGGCGGGGTCTCAAAGTCCTTTTGCCTATGGCCGGTACCCACAATGGGGCCAAGGACTGAGGAAACTATGTGTCGTTGGCGCTGAATCTGCTGTTATGCCAGGTAAGACGTGGAAACATACATAGCGGGGCTGGCGTGCCCAAGAGGAAGGAGGGGCGGTGGGGGACTGGTGTCTGTACTTGATGCCAGCAGCTATAGTGCTCCAAGTTGCTATGTCAGTGTTGCAAGTTGTTGCTGAATGGCCACCAGTGGATCGGAGGAGCCGGCGACGAAACTCATGGACTGTTGTTGTTGTTGCTGCTACTGCTGCTGCTGTTGTTGTTGCAGCTGCTGCAACTACTGCAACTACTACAAGAAAGGGGGGCTTGAGGACCCCTCAACAGCAGAGGACCCCTCCCCACTCGGGCTGTTAGCCATGGTGTTTTGTTGGCCATCCTTGTTCCCCCTATTTTTCTTGGTGTGTTGCTGATGTCAGCAGTGATGTCAGCCTAGGATGGCTGATGTGAGTAGCTACTACTATGTTATCTGTAGAGTTGCTGCTATACAGGGTTTTTTTTTGTTGTTGGTGACGTCAGATGTGATATCAGCAGAGAATTGCTGACATTTGTAGCGGCTGTTGCTGGAGTCGTTGTTGTGTCAGCTGTAGGGTGGCTCCTGCTGATGCTACTACAGTTGCTGCTGCTGTCGCTGCTGCTGCCGCTGCTGCTGGTCTACTACTATAGCTACTGATGCTGCTACTATTGTTGTTGCTGTGGCTTTTGTTGTAGCTGCCACAACTCCTACTGTTGCACTTGCTGTAGTTGATACTTCAGTAGTACCTACTGTTGGTGCTACCGCTACTGAGCTACTACGTGCTGCCGCAGCTGTCGTGGTTACTATAGCGGCTTTGGTGGTGACTGGAGCCGCTACAGAGCCACCTGTGGGGTGGGTTTTTTTTTCCCCTCTTCTTCGGTCGTCAGAGTGAGGTCGCTGCTTGTTACGAGTCGCGAGGTGCAAGTAGTATGCTCGCTGCTTGTTGCTAGCTGCTTGCTGCTGGCTGCTTGCATCAAGCTCTCTGCTTGCAGCTCACTGCTCGCTGCGAGCAACGGGCTGCGAGCAGCTACAACTGCACCTGCTGTTGCTGCGATTTGCAGCTGCTGGTGTTGCAAGCTCTCATTGGCCGCTGCTGCAGTTGTTGGTATTGGCTACTGTATGCTGCAACTGGCTACTTCTCGCCGCTCCTACTGCTACAGCCGGTTGCGGCTGCGTAGTGTTGCTGTTCCAAGATGCTGATGTTGGCTGCTGCTGCTACTGCTTGTTGTTGTGGACTACTGCTATTACGAGCTGCCGCGAGCTTTTGCTGCTACCAGCTGCTTCTATTGCTGCACACAACTGGTGCTGGCTGTTGTTGCCACTGCTCGCTGGTGCTACAAGTTGCTGTTGCTATTGCTGATTGCACCACACTCATACATGGCTGTCGTCGTGATGTACGTCTTCGTCGTCGATGTGGTGCGTGACGTCACAGTCCACCTCTCCTCGCGTCAGGCGCGGGGGTCAGTGCTACTGGAAAAACCCGGCAGCATTTCCCCTGGCCCAATTCCTGTGGGGTAACTTTTGATGCCCCCACCAGGATGGTAAATACTGCCGGAAAAAATCCGGTAGCATTTCCCCTGCACTGGTGCATGTGGGGGTTCGCCTGCGTTGTCTGGCACCTGCACTCTAGTCTTCTGTTGCTGCTGTTGCACTCTGGCTTTGATACCAAGCTGGAATTCCTAGGTAGGAAGTTGGGGCATCAGCGTTGTTGATGCCGTGTGCACACATCCACGCTCGTTTCTTAGTCATTTGCCCCCTTAGTCTGCTGCACTAAAGTTTGAGTTTGTTCGTTTGAGTGCTATGCGTTTGTTACCTAGAGATGTGCATGCCAGTGCTAGTGCTAGAAAGCAGCTGAGAACCGGAAAGAACTGAGTAAGGATGAAGAATGAAACACAATTGGAGACCCCTCCAAGAACTAGCCTCCCCCAGCTCCGTACAGCTTGTGACTCAGTTCACCAACCAATCAAGAAATAGCTCAGTTTTCAGGCTGGCAGGTTTTCTCTCTGAGCCCGGCCAGATGGCAGACATCCCAAAACCCGTGCGTCGTCCGGTTTGCCTGAAAACTGGACCACACCATGATATTGATGCTCCGAACGCAGTCGTGAGGTCAGAATTAGCTAGGAAAATAGTAGTGAGGAGTTCTGGCTTCCCAAACCCAAGCAGCGTCCCTGGTGACAATAGTGCCATGCTAGCATGAGATTTGGACCCTAAGCAGAGCAGGACGCTACAGAAAGAATGGTACAGTCAGATCTAGCACTGGACGCAAGCAGACATCATTCGCAGTGGTAGTGACCACCGGCTACTCGTCCCTGGAGGAGGCCTGAAGATGGATTTGAGCACGTCGACGGATGTAGGAGGCTCTTGCAAACTGCGTGTAGTCCTCAGCATGTGTCGGCTCCACCGCACAACACTCTAGCTCTGTCGAGTCTCGCCGTCAGTCATCTGCACGCCGATGTTCACAAGTCGAGAGGACACAACAGAGCACGATGGGAGATGTAACTATTGACTCCACAGTCGTTCCATTTTTTATTAGATACCGCTGATCTATCGAGAAAAATGATGGGCATCGCTGCATTCTGAACCTTTCCACATAACACCCTTCAACCTTATTTGAGAAAAATGGCCTTACCCTATCTCACCACCCAAAACAAAGATTTTGGCTATGCACTTCAGAGATTTTCAGAGGAATATCTGGCTTGTGTCTTCAGTATTTCACGAAAATTAACATAGAAAGTCTTGGGGTAACCTGTAGACTTCGAAAGATGACCTTCTCCTATCTTCCCTCACAAATTGTTTCATGAAAAGAGGGAATGAAGTATCCTTATGAGTCCACGATTCAATTCTTAGTTAAATCACTTTGATTGATATCCTTTGCCATCACCTAGTGAGATCGGGGGTACCATGAGAAGATGCGTGGAAGCTTCCTAGCGACACAGCCGCTGACTAGACGTCAGTGCCTGGTCAGACGGTGACGACAGTCACAAGTCGTGCACACAACGGCAAGGGTCTGGCTAGGAGATACAAGGCAAAGTGTCCGAATGATTTAATAGCATTTGTAGAGAGAAATGACAAATGACTAGTCCATGGCATAAGTACCTACCGCGGCGCACAGCGGGTGTTGCACGCGACAGTGCAAGATCTGTCCTAAAACCGGCCCAAAACCACTGTTTTAGCCGTAACTCTGCGCAGACATATCAGAACGCTACGCCGTCTGAACCTAGACGTGCAAGATCAAAAGATGGACGCTAAAACTGGTCACATGCATGCATGTAGCATCAAACAATGGACACACAATGCAAGAACATGCACAGCAGGCCCACAGCCAGTCCACCGATAAACTCCTGCATGCTGTAGAAAAACTGTAGGAGGTCTCGGGTAGCGTCCAGAGCTTTGGAACGGTCGTCAGTCAGCTCCAGGATGGTATTCCGCCACCTGATGAGGCACTGGTGCCTCCAGAGTTGGCATCAGAGATTTGCACGAGTATGGAAACGGCTGAGTGCTCATAGTAAACTACACAAGTCGACAGGTACGTCACAAGTTACAACACTCCCTCATGATCCGATGGTACGCATGTCCATACATGTGCAGCACTGAGACGAGTACAACAAGTGCAACAACAAATCTGACACGGACACAAACACACCCCACACTGAACCTCTCTCAGGTAAGGTGCGAAGTCCAACAGAACAAATGGCCACCAAAAGCTTTTCCCGTGCTAGTGCCTTCGTCAAGAAGTTAGCACGCTGCATGTCAGTGCCAATCCAAATGACGGAGATCACGTGTCACTCCACCAGATCACGCACAAAGTGATGCTCAACTGCAATGTGCTTCGTGTAAGCATGAAAGACACCAGAGTTCTCCACAATGGCAAGAGCACTTTGGTTGTTGCAACAAAACACAATGGCGGGTGTTGACTGGCCAAGCTCAAGGAACAGACGCTACAGACATACCGCCTCAGTAGGCTTTGCACCCAGAGCAACTTTCTCTGCCTCTGATGAGCTACATGGAATGCAGCCCTGCTTCCCACTGCACCAGGACATAGCGGTCCCACCGAGCAGGAACACGTACAAGGACTTGCACAAGCGCTAGACCTTTTCATCGTCCTCAAAGCCGGGTGGCTGAGCCACGTAAATCTCCTCATTCAGAGAGCCATGGAGGAACGCATTATTCACATCCATCTGGTGGAATTCCCAATTATGCTCAGCCACTACACGAACAGAGCTCGAGCTCAGGTCATGCGGCCGACATGGGCAAAGGTGTCAGTGTAATCAATGCCCTCATTTTGAGAGTACCCCTTGACGACCAAGCGAGCCTTGTGGGGTTCCAGTGAGCCATCCGGCTTCACTTTCTTGCGAAAGACCCACTTGACCTGAATAGCCTTCCTCCCAGGTGGAAGGTCGACTAGCTCGTAAACTTTGTGCCCTTGGATGGTGCGAAGCTCATCCTCGCAAGTAGCACACCAAGCGTCAGTTTTCTGCAACAAGAGAGCTTCCCTCAGTGTGCCCGGATCAGGTGCCATAGAGGGAGAGCTCTGCTTGGCAAGAGCGCATGCCTCAGTGCTTGGTCTGACGACCACAAGATCAGCTGTTGCATCACAGGCGATATGAAACTTGCGAGTGACGAGGTCGTGCTCTACGGGACACGCTGGATGTACCTCTGCGTGCTCAGTGAGGACACTCGGGCCTAGGGCCTTTGTGCCGGGATCACCACTCGCGATGCTACGAGCGGAGCGCGTGGGCGGGGGACCAGACACTCCTTGAGCTCCAAAGTCCAATGGTCAAAGGCGACCGTCAACCTCACGGGAGTAACCGGGGCTCGAGGGGCACACCTTAGGCTCAGGTACAGGCACGATCGCAGCTAGGGAGGGCTGAGGCAAGGGAGCTGGTGATGTCTTGCGAGGAGATGTGGGTGTGGGAGACACGAGGCTCGGCAAGACAATAGGAGCAGGTGAGGCAGGTCCACGCACAGAGGTAGGAGTGCCGACGGACACGTGTACGGTCACAAGAGTACGCACAGGTGTAAGATCATGGGTGCTTGTGGGGTGCGAAGGGAGAGGAGTAGAAGCCGGCGGTGCTGGAGAGATCTTTGGACCGACAGCGATGATCGTTGGGTCATCAAGAGCCAGAGAAATTGAGGGAGCTCGAACGGACACATCAGCCTGGCGATCGGTCCTCTCAGGTGCAGACTCCCCCATCCGTCAAGAAACCTCACATGTGGGAACGTGTGTGACGGACAGCAACGTGATCGAAGTCAGATCACGGTAGGTGAGGGACTCAAAGGAGAGCGTGTCACGGGACTCAACAATGCGATGACGAGTAGGGTCCAGAAAACGCCATGCCTTCCACCGCAGGGAGATGCCAACAAAGGCACACAAACGACCCCGCGGTGAGACCTTGGACCGCTGCTGGTCCTCAGGGTACCACATAGAAGCCAAGGATCCCCAAACGCGAGCGAGGTACAAGTCTGCACGGTGACCGAACCAGAGCTCAACCGGTGTGACGTGGTCCGGATGAGGACCATGCGGGAGGCGGTTCCAGACCCAAGTCATGTAGGCGAAGCGTTCAAAAGCGAAGGACTCCGGAAGAACGCACCCAGACCGCATAGCGCGAACTGCATCCTCCATGGTGCAGTTCTTGCACTCAGAAACATCGTTCTGCTTAGGAGTAGCAGGAGCGGAGACTTGGTAAAAAATCCTGTGCTCGGCGAAGAAGCTGTCCATCTCGCCAAGGAACCCGTCGCCGCGATCTAAGCGGAAGGTGTGTAGCGTGTGGCGAGACTGACGCTCAGCCATGACTGGCCAGAGGCAAACCGCGAGAGCGGCGTCACTCTTCTGGCACAGGCTATAGACCCACCGCATCCGGGTGAAGTTATCTGCTAGGTTTAGGACGTATCGGCCCCAATCGGACAGAGACTCGACAGGTAGGGGACCAAGAAGGTCCGAATGGACTAACTTGAGAGGGAAAAGTGCGCGTGAACGGGAGTCAAGATAGGTACAACGATGCATCTCACCCTAAGCGTAGAAGAGGTAGTCGGTCTTGGGCAGCTTCTTGAAAGAAGCCGCGTCAAGACCGAGGACAGGCTGTGTTCAAATGAGCTTCGACATAGTGTCAGAGCCTACATGACACACGTGGCAATGAAGTAATCGCTGGTGCTAAGGAGACAGAACACCAGTGACAACAACACGAGCGGAAGGGGAGGGGGAGCAAGGAGCAAAAGTCTGAGAGACATGATACAGGTCATCCACAACAGAGGCACGAAGAACAACACTACGAGTGTCAATAGCAGTCAGAGTCGCGGACTCTATAGTGTGTTCCACAGAGAGTCCCATCAGTGTGCAAGCACGTACAGAAAGCAAACTGAGCTCAAGGTAAGGTACAAACAACACCTCGGAAAGATACAGGGTGCCAGAAGGATCATCGAAACATATTACCCCAACACCCTGGACTGGCAAGGACTGACCGGAGCCTGTGCGGACAGAATGAACAGATGCAACAAGGTCGAGAACAACAAAATCGCTATGACGATAGGTCATGTGATAAGTGGCATCCGAGTCGATGATCCAAGTGCCACCGAGATCATGACTAGAGGACGTCCGTGTACAATGAGCAATGGAAAACTCGGCCTCGGACGGATGCTGGGCAGCAGGTGGGGAGGAACAATGAAGGGCACAATGGTGAGAATCATGAATCCAATCCATACAGTCAGGCCCATCGTCATCACATGCCGACGGCCACCCCCCACGCGAGTTATCCCGAGCCATAAGAACAGATGAATAGATAGTCTGTGAACCACCCGGCTGTGACAACACACTTCCACCTCCTTGAAAGCGAAGTGCCAGAAGGTGTCGGAGCTCGGCGATGGTGCGGTCACGTGGGTCTGGGTCGCCGCTGGTCGTCGATGGTGAAGCGGGAACTGCTTTGGTCGTGGTCGCCGCACGCCCGGAGGATGTACTGCTCGACGTAGACCGTAGTGCGTATGCAGCCTGGAGCCCACGAGTAATCCGCGTCCAGTCAAGCGGCTGCTGGCACTCGGTGTAGCGATGGGCGCATCCATAGTTGTAGCAGTGAACGGAGCGTCCACTGCTACTACCCGATGACGGTGGCAGCTGCGACTGTTGTTGGCTCGAGTCGCGCCTCCGTCGCCCTTCTTCCCTTATGCTGCTGTCGCGACACCCTGTGTCTGAGTCGGTGTAATCGGGGTGGTAGGGGAGGAGGATGACGTGATAGAGGATGGAGAAGGAGTCTGCAGGAGGGGCGTCGGTGGTGATGCAATGACTGCTGCAGTAATGGAGGTCTCCTGATGAACCACAGCTGCCTCACGGGCGAAAGTCACCTGGAGGAAGATCTGGTGCGCCCACGGAAGAAGCTACAGTGAGGCCAAAAAAAGCTCAAGCACAACGTTGCTGTACCACGTAAAGATGTCTGTGTGCTCAAGACAAACCCCGAGCATGATCGCGCAGAGCGCCCACAACAGTGTACCTCCTGAGGTCCCAAGGCGCGTGAAAATGCCCATGGCGCGTTGCCAGTAGTCGGCTGTAGGCTCAGCAGGCCCCTGGCGAAGGGAGTGAAAGGCATGAATGTGCATGGTACAGGTGGCGTGCGTTTCTACTACAAGCAGGGATAATGTTAGGTCCCATCCCCTGCGTGGATCAGCACCGGTGCCTGTGCCCGCCTCGCCAAGGAACAAGCGGAAGTCAACGAAGGTCTTGCGCGGCATGGCATAGAGAAGTCCGCGCATCGCCCTAGCTACTGTCAGCACCTGGGCTTGGTCCGTAGTATGATACGGACTGTGGTAGTAGGACCACACACCCTCTGACGTGGCCTTGACCTGGAAGAGGATCTCCTCGCAGTCAAAGCCGTCCTCGCTGACATACCGTGGGGGCGGTGTCTCGAAGTCCTTGGGTTGCCATTCCGTAGGGAGAGCAACCACAGGCTGGGAAGGACAAGGGATGGGAAAGACGTCGGGAAGAGGGAAGTCGCTGGGGTGGAGGTCAGGCGATGATCGAAACTTGGGGAAACGAGATGTGTGTGGGGGCCAAGAGCTCGTCTGAAGCTGGCGGAGACGCTCCTGAAGCACACGAATCTCACGCCCAGGGGAGTCGCCCTCCATGCCTGGCATGTCTGGATCCTCTTCCCAAGGATCAAGAGGTGGCGGGTCGACTCCAGCTTCTGTCTTCGGTGCTGGAGCTGACTGCTATGTAGAGGATGTGACCCCGGCTGCTCCTGTAGAGGTCTGTCGTGGAGTTGTGGAATGTCCTCGAAGAAGCTCGGTGAGTGTGCAAATGGTGTCAGTCTGCTCCCACTGCAGGCAACGCGTCTTGTCCTGCTCGCTCCGCAGGTCCTCAATGGCCAACAAACATGGGCTCATGACCCTTGAGGAGGAAGAAGAGGGATCTAGTACCCTTTTTCCCTTCTTGCCGGACGGAGCCATGTTGCCGCTCATTATGGGCCGTCACGTGATCAAATTGCAAAAACGTGAGCGTTTCTCGAGATGTTCAAATGCTGATAACTTTTTACCCTCAGATAAAGAAATCAGGGCAAGTGCTAACGTCTGTAGGAGGTTGCTGACGTCAGCATGACCTGATAATGTCAACAAGGAAAAATGTTGACGTCAGCTCATTGTAACGGGCTAAATCTCCAGCTCCTGCTCTGAAGTCGTCGTCGGAGTTCGCAAAATGGTGTTCTCAGTCCGCGTCAGGGGTTTACCCCCTTCGCAAGACTGAGGGGCAATCGTCATCAACAGCCCAGAGCAGGGAGACTCGAATATTTCAAGTCTCCGGAGGCCCATTTCCTTTTTTAACCAAACCCCTGATTTTGGGACCCAAACCGGGGGTTTTTATCTTGAACTCGCGTATTCGCACGAGTTATTTGTTTGTTTTATGTCAAAGTTTGTCGTAAACGCACTTCGATTCACGTTTTCTTTCGTTCTGGCGCGAAATCGTCGAAATCGCCGGCGTGCGAGGCACGCTGGCGATTTCGCGCCAGTCATTTCGTCCTTACCCTCGCTCCCCCTATCCCTCGTCCTCTCTTGCTCGTTTGCAAGGAGGGCGAGGGGGGGCGAGGTTACGAGGCCACGAGGCCTCGCCCTCGAGGCCCTCGTGGCCTCTCAGCCACCGATCGGGCTGAGGCCGCTATCGGCGACTGGTGGCTGGCCGGCCGGTGGCCGGCCGGTCACTTGGCCGGCCACCGACAGTCCAGCCGGCCGGTAGCGAGCTGGCCGGTGACGAGCTGGCCGGCGGCCAGTGAAGTGCTGGCCGCCGGCCAGCCCTCGCTGACGCGAGGGGTGGTGCGCAACCACCCCTCGCTTCAGCGAGGAGGGAGGGCCGATCCGGCCCTCCCGCTACATTCCTCCCCACTATTTTTGAACCGTCCCGGTTCATGAACAACAAGTAGGATTGTCAGTCAGTGAGTCATCAACATTGTGAAAGAAAATTAATAATTTCAATCACCACCTAAACATGAACACGTACATGGTACTTAGACCTAAGCTTCAGCTTGTAGGTCAGCACGGCTAGCGGCCTCCCCCCTTTAGGCTGGAGCGTCCGCGCGACAACCATGTTGGGCGTCCCCAACCTCCTATGGTCGCTGTCCATGAATGCTGCCCTGTGGGAATGTTGTTCACTTTTCCCGCGTTCAGGTGGTACCTCCTGCCACGCGTCGATCTGTGCGAGCTGCAAGCTCGCTCCAGTACTCGTGGACCACCCCTATGGGCAACCGAGATTCGGGCTCCCATGAGTTATGTTGAGGTCCACAACCGGCCCAATGAACGAGGTACTCCCTGACAACGCGCGACCGAAGAGTACGCTCTCGATGCTGGAGCAGGCGTGTAGCGGGAGGGCCGGTTCGGCCCTCCCTCCTCGCTGATGCGAGGGGTGGTTGCGCACCACCCCTCGCGTCAGCGAGGGCTGGCCGGCGGCCAGCAGTTCGCTGGCCGTCGGCCAGCTCGCTGCCGGCCGGCTGGACGGCCGGCGGCCAGCCAAGCGACCGGCCGGCCACCGGCCGGCCAGCCGCCAGCCGCCGATCGCGGCCTCAGCCGGATCGGCGGCTGGGAGGCCACGAGGGCCTCGAGGGCGAGGCCTCGTGGCCTCGTGCCCTCGCCCCCCCTTGCCCTCCTTGCAAACGAGCAAGAGAGGACGAGGGATAAGGGGAGCGAGGGGGAGGTCGAAGTAGCTGGCGCGAAATCGCCGACGTGTCTCGCACGCGACGATTTCGCGCCAGAACGACAAAAAGAAACTCGAAGTTCGTTTATGACGAACTTCGACATGAAACGAACGAAATAACTCGTGCAAACACACGAGTTCGAGGTGAAAACCCCCGGTTTGGGTCCCAAAACCAGGGGTTTGGTTAAAAACGGAAATGGGCCTCCGGAGACTCGAAACATTCGAGTCTCCCTGCTCTGGGTCGTTGATGACGATTGCCCCTCAGTCTTGCGAAGGGGGTAAACCCCTGACGCGGACTGAGAACGCCATTCTGCGAACTCCGACGACGACTTCAGAGAAGGAGCTGGAGACACGGCCCGTTACAGTGGTTCTCAGAGCCAGACGACCCTCGCGACTAAGGGTTCGACGGAAACGGCGGCTACGACATCGATAAAACGCCGCCGGCAGCTGCAAGCAGCAGCAAAAACGCCAGAACGGACTACGGCATCCACACTTCACGGATTGAAGCGCCGAAAGTTGCGTTAGAGAGCTTGAAAAAAGCTCTACTTCGTGGAGAAACTTTCTTCCAGCATCTCCACACTTCCAGGGGGCTAGGAGGATTTTTGTGGGGCGGGTTGGGGAGTTCCCACCTCTCAAACCACAAAATCCTCCTCATTTTCAAGGCTTCTCCAAACCTCCTTCATCCTAAAATTGGGACAGCATCCCTTCCCAAACTTAGGGACTCTCATGACCTGAGAGAACCCTAAAAAGAAGGAGGGTGCCACCTTGGGGATTTTTGGCGGCTTCCCCAACGCCGCCGGCTCAAGGAGGACGCCGCCAAGGGGCGCGAGACGTGACAAGAAGACGCAAGAAGAGACCAAGGAAGACCAGAAGAGAAGAAGACAAGAATACAAGAAGAAAAGTAGTCTTTTCGTTCTTGACTTTGTAATTGTTTGCCTTCTTGTTCTTTGGCCTAGTCTTGTGAGCGGTACTCACACTCCTTGTCTCTCCTTTGTATTTGGATTTTCTGTTTTTCCTAGATCCTAGTTGCTACCAAGTGCCGTGAGTCACGGCCTAGGAGGACTAGCTTCTAAATCCACGACATTGTGCCGACGTGGCGGCCTAGGAAAATAGATATT
>SZWC01006281.1:57595-74953 GCA_023375785.1 Penium margaritaceum | reverse complement strand
GTGGTGAGGCCGTCACCACCTTGCCCTTGTTGGTCCTAGACGGTCCGGCACTTGCCATCTCGTCGCTCGTGCAACTAGCACGTGAAGACCGTTGTGAGGATCACCCCACTACTTTAAGGAGGAATCGCCTCCTAAAGTCGCGCTCTCACAATCGGTGAGGTAATTGTAACTTTAATCTCCACTTTCCTAGGCCGCCACGTCGGCACAAGGTCGTGGATTTTGGAACTAGACTTTCTAAGCCGTGACTCACATCGATTGGCAAGCACTAGTACCTAGGAAGACAATACAAGACAATAGAATGAGGAAGAATTGTGATTGTCGCCCACAAAGCAAAAGCAAAGAGTGACAAGGAGAATTCTAACAATTCCTACCAAGTCTTCCACTCTTTCTTCTACTTCTTGTCTTCCTCTTGTCTTCTTGTCCTCCTTGGTCTTCTCTTCACGCTCCTTGACGCCTCTTGCATTCTTGGGCGGCGTCTCCCTTGAGCCGGCGGCGTTAACGAGCCGTCAAAGATGTTCAAGGTGTCACTTTCCTTCTTTTAAGGGTGCTCTCAGACCGTGAGAGTCCCTCAGCTTGGGAAGGGGCGCTGTCCCATTTTTAGGATGAAGGGATTTTGAAGGAGCCTTGAGAATGAGGAGGGTTTTGTGGTTTTAGAGGGTGGGAACTCCCCAACCCGCCCTATAAAAATCTTCCCAGCCCCTTGGAAGTGAAGAGAGGCTGGAAGGAAGAGTCTCCACAAAGTAGAGCTTTTTTCAAGCTCTCTAACACACTTTACGGCGCTTCAATCCGTGAAGTGTAGACGCCATAGTCCCTTCTGGTGTTTCTGCTCTTGCTTGCAGCTGCAGGCGGCGTTTTATCTATGTCGTAGTCACCGTTTCCGTCGAACCCTTGGTCGCGAGGGTCGTCTCGCTCTGAGAACCACTGTAACGGGCTAAGTCTCCAGCTCTAGCTCTGAAATCGTCGTCGGAGTTCGCTGAATGGCGTTCTCAGTCCGCATCAGGGGTTTACCCCCTTCGCAAGACTGAGGGGCAATCGTCATCAACGACCCAAAGCAGGGAGACTCGAATACTTCGAGTCTCCGGAGGTCCATTTCCGTTTTTAACCAAACCCCTGGTTTTGGGACCCAAACCGGGTGGTTTTATCTCGAACTCGTGTGTTGGCACGAGTTATTTTGTTTGTTTTATGTCGAAGTTCGTCGTAAACGAACTTCGATTCACGTTTTTTGTCGTTCTGGCGCGAAATCATCGCGTGCGAGGCACGTTGGCGATTTCACGCCAGTCATTCTCACTCCCCCTATCCCTTGTTCTCTCTTGCTCGTTTGCAAGGAGGGCGTGGGAGGGCGAGGGAACGAGGCCACGAGGCCTCGCCCTCGAGGCCCTCGTGGCCTCTCAGCCGCCGATCGGGCTGAGGCCGCGATCGGCGGCTGGTGACTGGCCGGCCGGTGGNGGCGATTTCACGCCAGTCATTCTCACTCCCCCTATCCCTTGTTCTCTCTTGCTCGTTTGCAAGGAGGGCGTGGGAGGGCGAGGGAACGAGGCCACGAGGCCTCGCCCTCGAGGCCCTCGTGGCCTCTCAGCCGCCGATCGGGCTGAGGCCGCGATCGGCGGCTGGTGACTGGCCGGCCGGTGGCCGGCCGGTCACTTGGCCGGCCGCCGGCCGTCTTGCCGGCCGGCAGCGAGCTGGCCGGTGACGAGCTGGCCGGCGGCCAGCGAAGTGCTGGCCGCCGGCCAGCCCTCGCTGACGGGAGGGGTGGTGCGCAACCACTCCTCGGTTCAGCGAGGAGGGAGGGCCGAACCGGCCCTCCCGCTGCACTCACCTTCCTTTTTTTTTGTGTCGACCTTTGCAGTTGCTGCGCGAGCAGGCAGCCACTCCGTTGCAACCGCGCGGAAGCTGAGCGGAAGCTGAGCGGAAGCTACTGCACAGCTTCTGCTCAACTGCTGTTGCTGCGGTGTCAGCTGCAGCAGCAGCCGTGCAACTGCGTGCGAGGCGGCTGCCTGGCGGCTGCGTGCGCGGCCATGGCAATAGCTACGGGCTGCTACTGCTGCTACGGGCTGCGGCTGCTGCACGATGTTGCCGCCGCCTTGCGTTGCTGCCACTGTTGCTGGTGTGTGCTGCTGCCGCCGCTGTTGCTGCCACTGCTGTTGCGCTGCTGCTGTGCTGCTGCCGCTGCTCCTGTTGTCGCGTGCTGCTGCTGCTGCCGCACGCTGCTGTCGGCGCTGCTGCCGCTCTGCTGCTACTGCTGCTCAGTGCTCTGGCTACTGCTCAGTGCTGCTGCTGTTGCTCAGTGTTGCTGTTGTTGCATGTGCCAATGTTAGTAGCTGCTGCCGACTGCAGTCTAGTGTTGCTATCGCATGCTGCTGCTAGCGGCTCCGGCTGATGCAGTCTCACGTGGTGATGGTGAGCGAAGTCGACGGTGATCGTCTGTCGTTGTCGATAGGTCCCCGTGGATTGAAGTAGCGGTGACTCTCATTGGTGTTGCTCTGCTGCGTTTGTACTGTACAACTCGGTGAGAACTGTCTCACCGCCCTGATATCATGAGAAGATGCGTGGAAGCTTCCCAGCGACATAGCCGCTGACTAGGCGTCAGTGCCTAGTTAGACTGTGAGGACAATCACAAGTCGCGCACTTTTTGGCAAGGGTCTGGCTAGGAGACACAAAGCGAAGTGTCAAAATGCTTCAATAGCATTTGCAGAGAAAGATGAAAAATGAGAGGTCCATGGCATAAGTACCTGCTGCGGCGCATGGTGGGTGTCGCATGCGAAAGTGCAATATCTGTCCTAAAACGGGCCCAAAACCACTGTTTTTGCCGTAACTATGCGCAGACATATTAGAACGCTACGTCGTCTGAACGTAGACGTGCAAGATAAAAAAGCGGACGCTACGACTGGTCACATGCATGCATCCGGCATCGAACGGTGGACACACAATGCAAAAACATGCCATTTGGGCCCACGGCCAGTCCACCGATAAACTTCTACGTGCTGTTGAAAAACTGTAGGAGGTCTCGGGTAGCGTTTTGAGGATTGGAATGGTCGTCTGTCAGCTCCTCGATGGTAGTCCGCTACCAGATGACGCATTGACGCCTTCAGGGTCCGCATCAGGGATTTGCACGAGTATGGAAGCAGCCGAGTGGTCAAAGTAAACTCTACAAGTCGACAAGAACGTCACAAATCACAACACGGGGGCCTGGTTCATCTCTGGGGCTTCATTGGTCCTCAGGTAGTCCCCCTGCCTTAGTCTTCTTGTTGAAATCAGCGGTAAAACAAAAGACAATCGTCGTGATCCGGTTCGACTTCTGAGGTTGAGTTGTTTTATTGAGGGCACGCTGGTCCTCGCATCTTTTGACACAGGAATTATTTCTACGTATACACTGTGGCGGTCAGAAATAGTTTTGGTGTCAACGAACGTTCTTGTGCTGGATAGCCCACCACGTTCGTGCATTGACGGTTTCTTTTTTCTGACCGCCACAGGGTAGACGAAAAAACGACTTTCGATTCGAGCGGATTCTGTTTGGTTGCACTGACGTGTTAACTCCGGGCAGGGTGTGGGTTGAGGTACAGCACACGGTCGGTGCGTCTTGAGATCCTGGCAGTTGCGAAAGCCGCAAGACATGTCGGCTGTACTTGAGAAGACGACAAATATGATATCACCAGTGCGTAAGCACCTTTCGGCAAAATCGGGATATTTGCGCTCAGCCCTCCTTCAGCGAAAACGCTCAACCATATACAAGCGGAGCTTCAAGATCGTATATAAAAGGGTTGACTGTCAATATTTTTATATCAGACACCGATGTTGCTGCAGCAATCACCTTGAAAAAGCGTTTTTGGGTAACCACCTTGGTATCATTAAGAGATTTTGAGTTTTTATTGAGGTTCAATCGCTCCCCACACACTGCGGTAGCGTGGCCTGGGAAGTTATCTTAAAAAAATGGCGTAATTTGGTCCACAAACATGACTCCCATGTGCCAAGCCATGTTATAGTGAGTTTGAAAGTGAGGGTATGCAAAAGACGATTTGGCAAGTGAACCATAGATTTCCGCCCGATACAATGAAATCATTGCATAAAAAATTGCAAGATTTTTTTTTGAGGCATCTATGTATCAAATTCAGAGGAAGCACAAAAGAAGAGAGTTTCCAAATGAAATTTATGGTGTAACCCATGAGACCAAATGTGGTGTAGTCCTAGGAACATCCACAATTATTGCCTCAAGACTTCCCCTTCTCAAATTCTCAAACCAAAGTGTTAACTCCATAATAGGTGGCAAGCTTCCATCGTATCGCGATCATACTGGGTGCACACTAATAATTTGTTTCTTGAAAAGTAGCCCCTTTGTAAACTACAACTACACCTTCAACGTTACTTAACAACACATGGAGAATATTTTTGAGGAATTCCACCCTTTTTCGATAATTTCCTCTACATTTGACTAGTGTTAGAGCTTACACAAGGCCATCCTTCTCCATGCATTTCCCAACTAGCAAGCCTTTTTGGAAATCTAAACAAGATTATAATCATAAAAATTAAATTAAGTTTATGTTATTAGTTTATTTAGGAGTAACAAACTACAATTACGTGAATTAAGGGACAAAAAATGCTTAGTAAGATGTGACTGATGTGTTAGTAATGGTATGCAAACTGTGGAAATGGATTCCTTGATTGTAAACTGTTTATAATAATGGCAAGATTTTATATTTAGAACGAATAGTATCATAATTAAAAATAATAATATCCAAATTTCAGAAGAAATCATGCATAATGTTTAATCATTGACGTGGAATTGTTAAAGTTTGGGAGGGCACGGGTTGAACCTGCTTTGACACCAAACTTAAATGTTGTCTAGTAAAACTTGACTAGTAGACAAACCATCTTCCAACAAGTTGTCCGCCCATCACAAAACAGAAAACTTGAATGTCTTACACATAAATTTATTATGCCAACAAATGCTAGACATTGGCATAGATGTACAAGCCTCACATGGACTGGTAAGAATGCCTTATACACACCTTGCATAAGTATGAATACCAATTCAAGCAGCACCACGAAGCTAGAGATGACCATAGACATACAAAACTCATTAAAGCATTGCAACCGCTGAAATCTAAAATAGAGAGTGTCTCCTACAGATTAAAGAACACAACCGTACACCCTCACACTGTTAAGGCCTTACAAAAGGAGTTAAAACCACTTTTTCTAGCTCCCACCACTTGTAACAAGCTTAAATGTGGACACATACTCCAAGTACAAGGGTAGGGACCTCATTGTGTGTATTGAGCAACTGAAACTAAACACCTTAAGCACTCGAGGGTCTTCTTCACCTTGTAACTGTTATTGATGCTGAAGGGGTATGTATCCTTTTGGTTGATGATTTTGTGAGACAGGCAGCAAGGGCTAGGACCCTTGCTAGTAGGATCTTTGGGTGATCAACAGTGCAACATGTACAATAGCAGGGCAAGGGTTGGGAATCTGGACTAAAATCTTGATTGATACATAGTAGAAGTATGGTACATGGAAAAATCTAGGCAAGCTAGGCTAGCACAGCTCTTGGCCCACAGAGGGGCAACGCCTTGCTACGCCTTGTAGGCCGTCGTGGCAAGGGTCTTGGTGCAGTCTCCAAGGTACCTGGCCTCCAGGGTAGCCTCCACCCCGGCTGGCAGGCCTTACTAGGCTTATACGGGCCTTGGAGGGGTCTCTAGCAGAGTCTTGGTCTCGGCTCTAGAGTTAAAGGCTTTAGCAGAGCTAAGTTCTTACAGAATGCTGAGATGCTGAGATAATTGTGAACTGAGAGGAGCTTCGCCATTTATACCTGTGGATGTGGCACGTTGACCATCTAAAGGAGAAGTTTCCTTCAAGTGGTTCAGGTCTGTCGCCTCTTGGGGAAACTTCCTTTGTGGTGAAGCTTCCTCTAGGTCAGAGTTGTTACTGGCATCCCTGCTACTCTAAGGAGAAGCTTCCTCCTTGAGGAAGCTTCGTCAGGTCTTCAAGTGAAGTTTCTCAAAGAGGTTGCTTGCTCTTAGGCTTTCCTCTGACGGCCGTTGATCTTGCCATGCTACCGCATCAGGTCTGTTGATTAAGAGCCTCCTGAAGCTCGTTCCATATTGGCCCATGTAGGTTGAAGGGCCCAGGCTCTATGCATATGGATGATGATGTAGTGTAGACCTCATGTTCGGGGTGTATGATTCTTGTCCAATCAGCAAGAGGACTCCCTGACGTGGGTAGCTGTGTTGTGTTGCACAATAGGTAGCTCCCCTCTCCCCTAGAGCTAACGAGAGGCATGCGCAACCCCCTTGCGCATGCTAGCACACTATATTACACTCCAGGCCCTTTAGGCTGCTTCAGGCCAGGTGGCCATAATTTATCTGGCCTGTGCAAGAGAGAATTCCTAGCAGGCGTGGTTCCAAAAATTCACCATTGTATCTATGAGTTTTCGTAAAGTGCTCCGAATGCAATGCCATCTTCACCATATCCAAGCTTGTCACTAGTGCAGTAATTGCACCCCTCAATACTCCCCTTCGATTGGTGCGTTGGTGGTTTGAACCGTGTCACACCTGAAAAATTCGCGAAAAATTCCTCCCGAAAAATTCCTCCCGAAAAATTCCTCTCAAAAAATTCCTCCGGAAAAATTTCTCCAGTGACTCCCAGAAATTTTCATCGAGGAAATGGAGCGGAGTGTCCTCTTCGCTGAGTGGAAAATCTGGAAAAGTGTCAATATCAGCTTCTTCACCCAAGGAAAAACTCATTTCCTCTGTACTTGGTGTTGGGATCACTTCCTGACCTATTTTAGGTCCACTGGCCCTTCTTTCGGTTATTTGGTCGTAACCAAAAATTGTTTGGTCGAGTTCGGGCCACTCAAGAAGCATTTTGGTTGCCTAAAGCAGAAGCAACCCGTTTGGTGCTTCATGAGGATGAAGGTGCGCATGTTGGTTTGACCCGTTGGGCTCTTTCTTGCATCTTTCCTACTCCTCTAGAGTTGGGGAATCTTAAAGAAAAAGATTTCTAGGTCGTTTGTTGACTTTCCATTTGCTAGAGTAGTACAAAAGTCACGTTGGACATTTTGAAGGTTGTCCTTGCCGTTTTTACTTGCGAGAAGCTTGTCTATAGTAGTAACAACCGTTCTACTGTTCCTCTTCCACTGACTGACTCGTTTCAGTCCTTGCTATCCGTGACTTGTCAGTTGAAAACCGTCATTCTTGCTCACTTTGTCCGCGGTGGTTTTTCGTGTGTTCTTCCACAAAATGAGGGGCACGTCTTCCGTTTTCACGCGAGGAGGAAAGGCCCCGCTCCGTTCTGATGGAGTTGCATGCTTTCGACACAGCTTGGCTTGTGAGGCTCTTTTTTTTGCGTAATCGAGGAGGCACTGAGCGCAGCCCCCCCCCTAATTGCATCCGTCATCGTTTGTCTTCCGCCGAATTCTTCTTTTCCTCCGCCGCCACCTTGTTTCTTACTTACAGGCTCGCCACGCTTAGCGAGCGGGCCCTCGTCTTGTTCCCACTTGCGTGCTGACGTCAGCAGCGAGGAGGCAGCTTTGCGAGCGACTGTTGCATCTATGGCCGCTCGCTCGCTCCGTCGCATTTCTCGTTTCTTTTTTTGCTCGTTGCTTACTATTCCGACCTTGCAGCTGTCCTAGCTGCGATAGCCGCGCGAGCTAATCTAGCTGCTTTCTCGGCAGCCCGTTGACCTAACCACGGCTGTTTTGATCCGGAAGCTACGCTAGTTGTGCGAGCTGCGCTTGGTGCTCTGGCTGCTGAACAATCTACTACTTGATTTTTTTGTCTTTTTCCTCCGAGGGCGAGCGGCTGCTTTTGACCATTTTCAATGCCGATGCAAGTTTTTATAGTTTTGATAGGATCAGTTGTAACTGTGAGGGATTCTGCTTTGCAAGCAGATCCTCTAGCCAAAAAGGATATCTGAGAGTGGATTTTGAACTACAACTTCTCTTCACCTGGGATATGCGGTGCTGCAGGGGCTATTCTAATAAGCTGAAGGCCCTTGAAAAAAATTTGCGGTTCTTTGGTAGTCCCTTTTAGAGTTTCTTTTCTAAGACGCTTGCACCATCTCGAGGTCCATGAAAGCCACGTTGATTTGTTGAATGACAGCCTGATAATGCATTGGATTTTCTTGTTTCAGTCGATGTTGTCTCTTGCACCATGAAGCATGTGAAATCCGTGTGCATGAAACAGGCTTGCGCGATGGCAGAGCTGCGTGTGTTTGACTTCCGCGTCCTCTCCACCGACGGCCGCTTCTGCAGTTACTACAAAATGGCACTGGAGGTGAGACCACACTGCTCTGCACACCTTTAGAACACGTCCTTTGAGACGCTCTTTGTCAGGAAGTAAGCTGCTTGGTTCATTTTTGACACATGCACTCGTTCAACCGTGCAGTCTCGGACTTTTGAATGAATCCAATGCCCACGAATGTCAATGTGCTTTGTACGGATTTGGAATTTTGTCGAGTTTGCAAGGTCAATTGAAGACTTGTTGAAAAAAAGTTTTGTCCGTAATGCTTGAGCAAATCCAATGTTATCCAGGAGGTTGCGGAGTTACGTGACCTCTTGTGCTACTAAAGTAGTCCCCACGTACTTAGCTTCTATAGAACTGAGTGTCATAATAAGCTGTCGCTTGCTGGTTCAGGACAACCCTTCTCCACCAAGCAAGTACACAAAACCTGTGGTGCTTCGACGATCTTCCTCTGTGCCCCGAAAATCGGCGTCGACGTAACACTCAAGGTCGAGGCTGTCAATCGTTCCAATGAGTAGAATTACATCTCTTGTAGTTTTCAGGTAGCCCAGAGCTCTGTCCTGCTCCTCCCATGCTACCTCTGTACATGTCTCATTACCGCGTGCCAAGTTGCTTACGGTGCACTACAAATCTGGTCGTGTGCAACTTGCTGCGTGGATGAGTGATCCGACTTTGCCGCGATAGTCGATCTCGCTCCTCCCCCTCTATCCCTGATGCGTCAACGGCTGTGGTGACACGTGTTGGCACGTGTCGATGTGGGATGTTGAAACGATTGCAGACTTTGTGAGCATTGGTCTGCTGGCTGAAGCAAAGTGAATTGTTTCGCGGTCCCATTTGATGTTCATGCCCAGATAGTATTCGAAACTGGGCATGAGGGTCACGTTGACCTCTTGCGCCATGGTGGTTGCCGTGGCCTTGATGAAGCCTGTCGACGGCCCAATGATGAGGAGGTGGTAGACGTAGACTTGGACGTAGCAGTCTAGCCTGGCCTGAGGACTCGGCGGATGCAAGAAGAGGCAGTCGTCATAAGCCGATGGCTTAAAGTGTGAAGACTGTAAGACGCTTTGTAGCTTCTTGTACGAAAGGAGAGGGCTTTGCTTTAGTCAGTAGAGACTCTTTGCAAGCTTGAACACTCTGCCGCTCTCATTATCGTAGCTTTCAGGTTGCTTCCTGTAAACAGTCCTATCCATTTTGCCGTGCAAGAAGGAATTCTTGTCGTCGAGCTGCTGCACCTCGTAGTCCATCATTGCTGCAACGGCTAGCATGATGTGAGCGATGGTGTAAGGGATAACAAGAGCGTAGGTGTCGAAAAAGTCTTGCCCCTCAACTTGTGTGAACCCCTTTGCCACAAGGCGAGCCTTGAACTTGTCAATGCTCTTATTTGCTTTTGTCTTGACGCGAAACACCCACTTCACTCCCACTGGTCGGGACCCAGATGGAAGCTCCGTGAGCTCCCACGTCCCTTGATTAATGAGACTTTGGTACTCTGCGTCAAGTGTTGCTTTCCTACTACAGCATGGTCACCCTATAGTGCTTCTTTGAGAGTCTTTGGCTCTGGTGGAAGCGTGCTCGTAAAGACAAGAGCTGCGAGTTGTGTGGTGGTGAAGTCCATCAGGACATCATCCGCCTCCTTGTAAATGGATCAAGCAGTAATCACCATGTTTGACTCTTTGATCTCTTGCTCCTCGTCTTGTTGCAACTGTTGCTACAGGAGGCATGTGAGGCGCGCGTAGTGCGTGGCAGCTTTATCTTGTGGTTTCCCCACCACATGCGCACCATTCTACACTTCCACGGCTTTCGTTTTGTCATGAGGTACTATGAGCGCCTCATGATGAGTGGTGATGCGTTCGTCCGGGGGAGTGTCGAGGGTCACACGTAGGGCCACTGGCTGCTCATCCGTCTTTTCAAGATCAAGAAGGGTGAGTGGCACACTGTCAGCTTCCCTCTCCTTTATCGTTTCCATTTAGGAGTCGTAGAAAGTCTAGAGTAGAGCAGGCTAAGTTGATTACTTAGACTCCCAGGTGGAGCATGTCAGATTCTCAAACAATATGGTGACTCTGCTTGTGATGATCCGATGGGAATCCACATCATATAAATCCGACCCGTTCATGGTTGGCCTTTGTCCGAGGAAGACCCCCCATGTTGCTTTGTCTGCCAGCTTCCGCCGGCGTTCCTTTAGGACATGGAGCAGGGCCATGCACCCAAAGGTGCGTAGCATAGAGATGTCTGGTTTTTCATCGTGCCATGCTTGGAAGGGTGTCATGCTTGGTAGCGACACGTGTTGCACGCGGTTGCATACCCACACTGCTTGTAGTAGTGCAAACGACCACCACAAGTTGTTGAGCTACGCTCGTAGCAACATCAAATTAAGCTTCTCTTGCATTGTGCAATTAGCTTTCTCTGCCACACCATTTTGCTGCGGAGTGTATGGCGTAGAGAATTGTTGCACGATGCCGAGATCTTCCACCTGTGTGGTGAACTCTGTGCTGGTGTACTCCCCAGCACCATCTGAGCGTAAAGTCTGTAGTTTTGTGTTGCTTTGCCTTTCGGCCATCGAGAGCCACTTAAAGAAGCATGCTTGAGCTTCCTCTCTTGATCAAAGGAGATAGCTCTAAAACATCCTTGTGGCGTTGTGTATGAAGAGCAAAATGTAGCGATGCCCTCCATTGATTGTGGCTTTGGTAAAGGTCCACAAATGTCCGTGTGGACCAGCTTCAGCTTCTTGCTGACGTCACACTTCATAGCTAGAGGAAACATCTGTTGTGGTCGTTTGGCCGGCATGCAGTCTTCGTAAGGTTTTGCTCTATCTTTACTACCACTTTCCTTTATGTAAAGGCCGTTCACTTGTTCCTACTTCTGCATTGTTTGTACAGTTTGGTTGCTGATGTGGCCGAGCCTTTTGTGCCTTAAACTAAGGTCTGCGCCAGAAACCTGGTGGAGACTAGCTGCTACAAAGGGCGTATCTGGCCGTTTTGTTGGAGCTGGTGCTTCAAAGTCCACCTCAATCATGCCGTGCAGAAGAAGGCAACCTTCATCGTAGGTCTCGCCTTCACCAATCTTAAGGGTCACATGCTGACCGCTGATGAAGATTCGCGCGCCCCTCGTCTTCAGCTGCCGTACTGAGAGGAGGTTCACGGCATGTGAGGCATGTATAGCACATCCCCAAACTTCACCTAAGCTCTATAGTACCAAGTCACTGTCATTCTTCCTTTGCCCAAAACAGGCACTTGCCGCTTGTTGGTCACCGTGACGAAGCCTTTGGAGCAGGGTTCCAACTCGTGAAGGCAGGCCTTGTCATGGGTGATGTGCGCAGTGCACCCACTATCAAGGTACCACACGTAGGTGGAGCGGACCAGCTTATCACTCTACATGGCTGAGAGCTGGCAGACTGACCCAGTGTAGTCAAATTGCTTCTCCTTGCCTCCATCTTGCTTCTTGGCCTCTTTGTTCTCATCTTTCTATGGTTGCTTCACGTTATTGCCAGCTGCCTTCTTCTCCCCCTTTCCTCCTGAGTTGTTTGCTCTGTAACATTACTGTCGCCTTGCTTGGTCCTCATCCCACATCCTTTTCCTGCACTCCCACTTCATGTGCCCAATCTTCTTATGATAATGGCACTCAACTACAGGACGTGACCCTGCGTTCTGGTCGCGTGCTTTTCGGGTGCTTGCATTTGGTCTAGAGTGGGCGGACGACTGGGTGGACGCGGAGTTTCTCGTTCACTGGCTCTTCTGCGAGGACTGAGCAGTGGACACGGAAGTACTCACACCTTCGTAAGTTGCATTGCTAAGGATTCTCTCCTTTTCTCTTGTCAGCTGCCGGTCACACTGTTCTATCAGAAATATTTTGTAACCGTATGCTTTTATGAGCTCTGCTTCATGCTTGAACTTCAGTACCTTCCGGACGTCGTCCCAGTCCTTGGTGAGACTGTTCAGGAGAAAGGTCACGAACACAAGCTTAGAGACAGGAGCGTCTGTCAGTGCGAGCTGATCGTAAAGTGACTTTGCTTTGTTGATGTAGGCTTCGATGTTTTCGAAGCCATAGAGGTTGATGTGCGATAGTTGCTTTAGGAGGTGAGATTTGAAGGTTTAATCGCCAGACATGTAGGTCCGTAGCAGGTACGACCAAGCTTGGCGAGCTGCCTCACCAGTCTTCTCATACATTCGTATGGCTTGCTAGATGCGAGGAGTCAGATAGTCGTTCAACACCATAAAAGTAGCTCTTGTGAAGTAGTTTTACTCAGCCACCACGCTAGACAACGGCCCCGGGGGCGGAGGCATGTAGTAGCCATTGTAGAACTTCCACTTGTCGTGTATCTGGGCCGCTTGTTTGAACTTGTGCGCCCAGTGCAGGAAGTTCTCGCCATAAAATTTGTCAACCTTCTTCTTGTGCAGATGTAGTGAGGCTGCTGCGTGAGGCACACTGTCCTTCAGGCCTTAGTACGCTCTGCCTGGTGCTGTTGCATGTGGGAGTGGCACAAAGTCTTGTGCCATTTGTTGCGGCCCTTGTGGTGGTACTACTGCTCTTGTATGAATTGGTACTGGTTGTGCCGCAAGGGGTTGCGGTCCTTGTGCTTGGTGCATCTGCTAGTAGTGTGCCATGGGTGGCACCATCGGAGTTAGTTGTGGTTGTTGAGCTAGAAACGACTATGGCATGCCTCCTTGTGGTGCTACTACTCGCTGCACTTGTGGAGACATGGCTAGTTTCACAACTGGGGGAGGGCTTTCTTAAGGCAGATGTGCAGATGATCCTTATGAACCATGTTGCCACTACATCAGTTGTTCCTCTTGCTGCTGTTGCTGAAGCTGTTGCCATTGAAGGTTCTGTTACTGGGCTCATGCCAGCTATTGCTAAAGTTGTGCGATTTGGGCTACTTGAGCCGCATGTGACTTTTGTAGCTGTTGCGTCTGCGATGCTTGAGCGGCATGGGTAAGCTGCTCCTGTTGATGTAGGAGTTTTTAAGCGGCAACCTGCTTCCTCAATGCCTCCCTCTCTTGCTCCACAACTTGACGTGCTGTGGCATCTTGTTGCGCCATGCGTTGCGCCTCATCAGCCAAGCGTTGCGCCTGTGCAGCTTGGCGTTGTGCGTGGTCTGCGACATGGCCCCTACTCTTGGCCCATGCGCATGCCATGCAAAATGGATTGGTGATGAAGTGCAGAAGAAGCTGACTGAGCGTTCTCCTCTTCCATGTTGCTCGTGCTTCTTTGCAGGTCGAACGCTGCTCACGCGTGTGAAGTGGCGTCACCTCCGTCTCTCGCTTGGGAGGTGGAGAACGTCTCCACCTCCAACGCAATCTGCTGTTACTACTGCCACAAACTGTTGAGAGCACCACCTAGTGCTCTGATACCATGTTGATTTTGTGAGACTGGTAGCAAGGGCTACGACCCTTGCTGTTAGGATCTTTGGGTGATCATTAGTGCAACATGTACAATAGCAGGGCAAGGGTTGGGAATCTAGACTAAAATCTTGATTGATACACAGTACAAGTATGGTACATGGAAAATCCTAGGCAAGCTAGGCTTACACAGCTCCTGGCCCACAGAGGGGCCTACAAGGCCTTGTAGGCCATTGTGGCAAGGGTCTTGGCGTAGTCTCCAAGGTACCTGGCCTCCAGGGTAGCCTCCACACAGGCTGGCAGGCGTTGCCAGGCTTATAGGGGCCTTGGAGGGATCTCCAGCACAGTCTTAGTCTCGGCTCCAGAGTCAGAGGCTTGAGCGGAGCTAAGTTCTTCCAGAATGCTGAGATGCTTAGATAATCGTGAACTGAGAGGAGCTTCGCCTTTTATACCTGTGGATCTGGCAAGCTGACCACATGAAGGAGAAGCTTCCTGCAGGTGGTTTAGGTCTATTACCTCTTGGGGAAACTTCCTTTCAGGTGAAGCTTCCTGTAGGTTAGAGTTGTTACTGGCATCCCTGTTACTCTAAGGAGAAGCTGCCTCCTTGAGGAAGCTTCGTCAGGTCTTCAGGTGAAGTTTCTCTAAGAGGTTGCTTGCTCTTCAGGCTTTCCTCTGATGGCCGTTGATCTTACCATGCTATTACGTCAGGTCTGTCGATCAAGAGTCTCTTGAAGCTTGTTTCAGATTATTCCATGTAGGTTGAGGGGCCCAATCTCTATGCATGTGGCTGATGATGTAGTGTAGGCCTCATGCTTAGGGTGCATGATTCCGGTCCACTCAGCTAGAGGACTCCCCGACCTGGGTAGTTGTGTAGTGTTGCGTAGTATGTAGCTCCCCTCCTTGTTAGAGCTTATTGGAGGCATGCGCAACCCCCTTACGCATTCCAGCACATTATATTACACTCCAAGCCATTGAGGCTACTTCAGGGCTAGTGGCCAGAATACATCTGGCCTGTGCAGGAGAGAATTCCCAGGAAGCGTGGTTCCGAGAATTCGCCGTGAAATCTGTAACTTTTCGTAAAGTGCTACGAATGCAGTGCCGTCTTTACCATATCGGAGCTTGTCACCAGGGTAGTAATTGCACCTCTCAACATTGGTGATGGGAGGAAGTACCTTTTGATGAAGAGGTACATCTAAAAGGTTGTAATGTATTGAAGCTTGTTGGTGATGTGGCAAAAAGAGGGCTTTTAGAGGAAAAAGTAACCCTTGGTTGTTGTTAAGGAATTTGGAGGCTAAGGCCATACCAAACAATACGTTGGTATATGAGGCTTCAACACGGATCTTCAGAGAAAAAAATGCTAATGCAATGACCACTTTCGACTTGGGTGAATTTTCTAAGAAATTTGACTTGTGGACCATACACTGATTGACCAATTGGCAAGAAATATGTCACTCTTACAAGACTTAATTTCCTTTATTTATATGTAAATTCTTGAAATTGATAAGAACTAGCTTAAAAATGTTTTCATTACTTGATCGAGATTGATAAAAGTTTTTGTTTCTTTACATGCAATGAATAATTTGATCAATAGTCACACACATGCAAACATTTGTTATTTGAATCAAGAAATGATGACATGTTACATTGTGCATCATAGACATTGCAAGGGTGCACAAAAAGAGAGCAAAATACTCATGTGAAAGTAGGGAGATGCCTTTTGGATATCAAAACCCTATCATAAGCCAGATGTTTTAGTGTGAAAGTGTTCTTAAACGTATAGGACAAGTTTTCAAAGATTTCAGTTTTTTTATTTAAGTTTTATCAGCGATACACAATGATATATGGTCATTGTTACTTTTACGTTTTTCGAAATTTGAATGCTCTTTTGTGTTTGATTTATGTAGCACCTCATGTTGAGAATATGATCAGATCACGTTTACAACTTGTTAAGGTAAATGTCATCTTTGTACAAACCTCCAATCTTAGGATTGTTGAATGAATCAAGTATTTTACTATATCGTCTTCATTCATGAATAGAATACCATGAAGAAACATAGTGTAACGTTTTTAGGGAGAAAAGTGAATGCTTTAATGGATTCAGGGCCTGTTATTTACATAAAAAACTTTGACAACTAAAAATTTATCCATGCTTCACAAATATAATACTCCGTACCCAAATCCATAATTTCCTCACAATTTGTAATGTTATATCCATTGAGCATGGAAGAAAACAGATCGCATCTTAACTTACACGATATGTGTACGTTGTATGTCATCTAACAGAACATGTTGACGCTGTTAGATGACAACAAACAATCACAAACCCCCCTTATAGAGGGATTTGTGAATGCATTGAAATTGGCATGCAAGGGGTATGAGAGGGAGGTTTGAAACACCTCATGCTTTGAAAGGGGTCTCGCTATTGCGGGGCCCAAGAGGAGACCGCAAAAAAAATTTAATACATCGAGGTTTAATTTAGGTTTGTTTTTGAAAGTGGTTTGCAAGGATTGAAATGGAAAAGGAGTTTTTGTTCGAGCGTGATGAAGCAATGAGCATTTTTTTAATTGTTGATTCTCTTTTACGAATGCAGGGTGTCATGTTTGCACTTTCATTTCCCTTAAAAATGTACATTAGTAAATTTAAATATGGGGGTTTGGGATTAAAGTAAGAGATAAAGGTTTATTGCTTGATCGGTCTTATTGTGACGGTAGGGGTGATATATCACATCCCTCGCCTTGCTCAATCCATGACTTTCATGGCTGATCGACCATGGTGATGAAAATTGATAGAGGGTTGTTTTTTTTCAAATTGATGGATAAAAACCTTTTCATGTTGAACTTATCAATAGATTCGGCTTATGTTCATGCTTGTATGGATGCATTAACAATTTTGCCCTGATGGATGTGAGGAATGTTTTCGGTGATATCCGTTATAAGTTCAACAATAATTTGTAAAAATTATGCAAAATTTTACAACATAAATAGATAAGAATATTCCCAACTCTTGTGTATGTTGTCACTTGGAGAATATTTGTACATTTCTTACTTTGTATGCATGTAATCACTTGATCTACACTAGCTTGCTTGCTTATACATGCTATGAATGCATGCCCAAGTTTCATGTAGACCAAAATAATAGAAGTAGTGCATAATGATTTTGACCTGAGCACCATTGCTATTTCAGTATGGTTAGCATGGAACGTAGTTGGAGACCTCTGATGCCTGTACCTATGCTGTTTTGAGCAGGACGCAAAACGTGTTCCCGCTTGAAAATTGCTTACCTTTGGAGGCTATAGTCTTCTCTTACCGCATCGCGGCCAGTGTATGAGAGAATTGTTGAAAAGCTGTCTTTGCCTTTTCCGGCTTTTGTTTGTATGGCGATTCCGAAATGCCTTCGCCTGTCTCTCCCGTGTAAAGGTATGTCAGATGCCACTGAGTCCAGAATGTTGCGTTTTTCCGGTTATTTGGACACGTGTTGCGGGGAAGGTTGACAACAACCGACAGACCGAGACCGCACTTGTCCCCCGTGTCGCTGTGCTGGTACGAACACACCCGTGTTCACCATCTGAGGTAGCAGCAGCAGTAGGGGAAGCCGCGACGGCAGCAGCAGCAGCAGCAGCAGCAGCAGCAGCAGCAGCAGCAGCAGCAGCAGCCGTAGCAGTAGAAGCAGCAGCAGCATCAGCAACTGGTCCTGTGCACGGGCCTTCGCTCTTTCCGTTCAGCGCCGCGGCCAAGTACGGCCTGCGGTTCCGGCCCGTCCTTCACTCCCTCGCCTGTCTCCGTCTCCTTCCC